>CAOKZL010003040.1:0-133773 GCA_948472985.1 Iguana delicatissima
CCAACGAAAACAACTGGGCACTCCTTCTCCCTTTTGCCAAATTTGCTTACAACTCTGCTCTACATTCCTCAACTGGCAAAACTCCCTTTGAAGTTGTCTTCAGCATCAACCCAAAGCCCTTTCCTGCACTCTTCACCACCCTCTCTACAACACAACTTGCCTCTCTCACCTCTTGGATTACAAAAATCTCTTCTACTTGGGCATCTGTGCGTTCCACTCTTGAAGCTTTGAAAGGTTCTCACAAACACTTTGCAGACCAAAATGACACCCCAATCCTACATACAAGATCTTGTCTACCTCTCCTTCAAGAACATTGCCACTGATGACCCCTCCAAAAAACTCTCCTCCAAATACCTCGGTCCTTTCCCAGTCAAATGGGCCATTAATAATGTCACCTTTGAACTTTCTTTGCCTGACACTTACAAACTTGTTCACCCTGTTTTTCATTCCAGCTTACTGAAACCAGCTGCTTTGAATTCTTCTTCAGAGATTAGCCTGACTGCTCAAACGATTGTTCCTGCATTGCCAGTTTCAACACTCTCTGTTTAACTACTACCATGCATATTTCAACTGTTGTCTCCCCTCTTCCCCTTTCTCTTCCACATCCCACATCCTTCCCCTTTTCCCCTTTTCATCAACTGCTGTGCTGTGTGTAATTCATTTTTTTTTCCGGGATGGGCAGGATGTTGGGTAGCCCTCCATATTTCAGTTATGGGATATGTAGTAGGAGTTAAGTAGCAGTTTGCTTGTAACAAGGTATGAGAACCAGAGACCGGTAGGTAAACAAAGCTAGGAATGCAGTGATAAGTGTAGCCATGCTACACCAGACACTTCAAGGTCTCTTGCGGGCAGGATGATGTATTTTTTGCCTTTTATGTTTTGAATCTTGCTAATTGCCTCCAGTTCGTTCACCGAAGTCCTGTACAATGTATCACGCTCCTAATGAATAGTGTTTATGCACTGTTATATTTGTGTGTGTGAATCCAGTTCCTGACAGACAGAGTGACTGAAAAGTGAAGGAGCCATGCCTACAACCCACTCAGTGTCATCTGCTTGAGGAGTAAAGAGAGGTGGTTCCTTGACCCTGACTTGAACCCCATCTCTAGAGTGTGAACCAGCACCATTTGAGAAGATTGCCTGGGTCCCTACTTTCCCTTCACAGGCATTAGGCAATGAAGAATTGCAGGAAAGTTCCCTGTGGTTCAGAGTAAGGGAATTTCTACTGAGGGGAGAACCAACCTACTCCACGTAAGTGCTTGCTTATCCCATTTGCTGCTCCATTGCATGTTCTTATATGCTAGTAAGGTTGTGGCCAGTTTTACCCCAATTCTCTTGTCCTGCATCATCATTCTTGGTGGGAGGACAATCAACACCTTGTAATATTTAATTATTGGTTCACCTATCCCTCAGTGCAGTTTCAGGATAGAATACTAAGAATCCAAATTACAATCAAGATTTCTTTTGGTCATTTATTTCAGTTACAATGTTTAAACTTATTTTTACCATATTGCTTGCTTAGGAAGTGTTTCTGCTTCTGTCAGACCATATCCACCATTTGTTTCCAACAATAATTCATCAAAACCAACACAACAGTGAAGAGAACATGAAGAAAGAATACAATAATAAACTGAAAAACTATGGTGGATACAGTGAATATTTGTACTCATTGTTTATATTAAATATAGCTTAATTTTGAGATAAAATGGAATACATTAAAATATTCACAGCACACCCTCTATTTTTCAAGGCGATGGATTCTCTTTTTCTGACAAAACAATCTAAATACTGAGCCTGTGATTAATGAGAATTGTTCTCAGTTATAAAGAGCTGTTCTCAGAAAAGACCACCCAGGATCACTGACATAAATAGAAGATACTGCACTTGCTATGGTTTTTCAAGGCAACTTCATAGTACAGCTAACACATGCAGATTAATTAAGGAAGGATTTCCCTGCTTTTTCAAGCATTTGATGGCTAAAGGTCTTTTGAAAACTGTGACCTATTTTAAAACAGTGATCTTCAGAATGCTTTATTTATACTGTTATGTTCAAAGTATTGGGCTCTAAGGGCTTGGAAATTCTAAATAATTGATGATCTCCTAACCAAAAGGGATGCACATCAAAGGAAGAAGCTACAGTTTCTGTTCACTTGAAGGAGTCAGACAAACAGGCAAAGCATATGGGTGAGAATGCAAATACTAAAGGGAAGAAACACAAATAGATTTCAGAAACTTTAGTCTGTTATGACATGTTTCATGAATTCTACTGGTCATAAATCCATAAATCATGAACTGGTAATCAAAATGGCACAGAATTCATAATAAGGCAGCTTTCCCAAGTGCACTCCAAATATAAATGTTCAGTTCACATACTATTTGGTCATCAACTCTTTTAATTTTCAAGTCTTACTTTATTTTAAGAATAAAAACAGCAAACTCTGTCACTGAACAGACCCATAGCATATAGAAGATATGAGAAACTTCTTACTCCTCCGTTTATAATATCCTTTAAAACCAACTGTTAAACATGTTTAGGTCAACTTCTCTATCTCTACACTTGTGAGTTTAATGCTGACAGCACACTAATCTGTGCAATACCTCATATACAGGTATACACTAAATCAGATAAAACTGTACATCCATTTTATGAATACTTTCGTACCCATAAGCCTGTTTCAGTTGAACTTTTCACACTTGAACTTTTCACACTCACCCATTTGTATTAACTTCAAAACTTTTTTACTCTCAGATAGTTTTACTTGGTCTCAATGACATCATAGCACACAAAAATCTGACTGGCTGAAAAGAATTGTGATGTGTTTCTCTGCTCTGCCTGATCAGTGGTTGGTATCGCCTTTAAGACAAATGCAAGAAAGAAAAAGAATCACTAGATATCATAAGGTGAGGTGGGCTAGGGGGAAAATATTAAAGTAGCAGCAACTGAGAGGCTGACACTGGACAAGAAAAAATGGTTTTGCACAAATGGCTGGGAATGGGTGGGAACTGAGTCTCAGTGAAGCAGCCATTTTCAGTGTAGTGTCGTGCCCTGGATATCTCACAATCCACAAACTCCACTCTGAGGTAGACAGAAATGTTCATTTGTGACAAAGCAAGCAACACCACACCCTTCCTCCAAAGTTGCTGAGACTGGAGCACACATGGCATCCCTAGGTTTTATACCTTCAGAGACAAATTTAGGCACTCAAAACTGTGAGTGGAGAGGATCATAAGTTTAACATTATCCCACATCTTTAGACATTTCCCGGACTTGCAGTTGTTTACCTGTCTTTCATCCTTGCCCCTTCAAGTTCTCACAACACCGTTTGGTGCTTTCATTTCCCCTGCTCTGATCTGTTCCCCCTCTACTGGATAGATTGTAGCAATGAATAATAAAGCAATTAGAAATTTGATACTTTCAAATACACACACAAGCTTCAAACAAATTACATTGTTGAAATCCACAATTAGCATTTGATACTTTGTAGTGCTCTAACTAACTGTAGCGTTTCCCTACACTGACTACCTTACATATTCCAGTCCACAGCCAGCAGATTATCTTATGACAAGAGTCACACATTCTGACATGTAGGGATTATGATGAAAGAATATTCACTTGTTAATCAAAAATAATCAATAACACACTGCACAAGAACAGACTTTTAAAAAGGAAAGGAAAAAGAAAAGAAAAGAATAGAGCCATTGCTCAGTTGTTATGGAAAATCCAAAATCTTTATTAAAGATTCTGCAGTCTTTGCAAATACATCTATTGCATGATATTATAAAACAACATCAAGGCGGAATGCATATGACCCAACTAAAGCTAAGCATATTTAAGTCCCATTGATTGAACCCAGTATGTGTCTAATTCTCCTGTTTAAGTCAAGAGGACGTATGCGTGCTTAACTTTGTCTGGATTAATGCCTAAACTAATCAAGTACTGAAAATCATGTGTCCAGCTTTCAGACTGCAACAAAACATATAAAATCCCAAATCCATTGCCAAAATTATGATAACCCTGGTCCACTAAAGTAGCCACAAAACACATTTTCTAAGAACTCTGTGAGGAAGAAAGGGCTATTTGCCCTTAAAGAAATGTCAGTATATTTCAACATGTCAGGGGCTTAACTTTGTCATACTGTTTTAACTGCTAGCAAATGATACAGAATGAAAACTACGTAGATCACGCCTGATTAATATTTCATAATCATAGCAC
Source organism: Iguana delicatissima (assembly GCA_948472985.1). Lineage (NCBI taxonomy): Eukaryota > Metazoa > Chordata > Lepidosauria > Squamata > Iguanidae > Iguana > Iguana delicatissima. The sequence goes on from CAOKZL010003040.1 coordinate 4,211, forward strand.
AAATTTGATAATCAGTGTGGGTGAAAAACGAATCTGTGCCTTTCCTCATTCTCAGAGATAGTGCTACATAATTAGAACACTATAGATTAAAAAAAAAAACTTAACATGCTTCCATACTAATTATGTACAGCAAAACCTGCAATATTAAAAGACTCTACTGAAATCCATCTTATCCATTTGACAAATTGCCTTCATTAAAAGATCCATAATTAAGGAAAAGCCCCTGGTGCTTTCTGGGAATTTGAAAATTAGTAACAACGAAGCAAACCTTCCTGTTTGTTTGTGTACCTCCAAGGTACTGTTGTGCACCTGTGCTCGTTGTGTATGCATATGTGCAGCAGAACACCCTCCCACATGATTTATCGCACTGCTAACCTTAACGTGTGTGTGAAATGCCATTTTACAGAAAACGCTAAAGAAGGGGAAGCCTGCTCACAGATCACAGAACTACTCTTGGATTAGTTCTCTTATTGGAGTGGATCTAACCCAGAACTTTTCATGGAGCAGATCTGATCCAGTCCAATGCATGGGGCAGGTTCATAAAATTAAAAAGGTCTCTCAGGGGTGACTTATCAGATGCAGGGAAATTACATATTACAATCATATTTATTTATTACAATTATTTTAGAATGCCTTTAATGGCAAACTCATCCTTATACTATCACTACAGACTACACTAAGCATCTGTGAGCTGGTGGTGATCCTGTTTGTCTCAATGTTCCTATAAGGATCAATACTCTTCTTCGTACAACCCCCCTCCGCCAAAAACCTAGAAAGTCAAGGAAAAGACTCTAGTCTGAGTGTCTATGGAAAATATATGATAGAGCATTTCAACATGCAGCTACCCCCCTATGGTCACTAACCGAGCAGTTTTAGAAACTATTTAACTGCATGCCTCAAATATAATTCTGCTGGTGATATGGGTGTGGAGCAGAACCAGCACTGTTGATCATTGCTGAGAAGAAAACTTCTTAATTGACTACAGTGGTGATCATGGTATGGAATTTGTGAGCCACAGTACAATGTCACAGCTTTACATTTCTAGCTCAGCTTCCAGTGTCCTATGGATATAGTCTACTGAGATGCATAACAGGCAGCTTGTTGTCATGGGAGGCCTCCTGCCAGGTGAGCCATAGATTGCTGTTGTTTGTGTCACTGGTACCACCTTTGTTACAGGTTGGCCACCCATGTTCTGGTGTATTCAAAGCAACAACTTCTGGGTTCTTCCAGGAGGTGGTGATACTGAGTTTTATAACCATTTGACAATTTTGGAACTTACCCAGGTGGCTTCCATGAGGCAAAACCAAAGGATTTGTTTTTAGCCAAACTGTTTTTGTTCCTGTAAAATTCTAATCTGGCTAGAGATCCGGTGACAGGGAAGTGACAGCCAAGTTGTAGACTTTTATATTACTGCTACATGATGTAGATACTGAAGTTTGACTCAAGGATATCATCTGTCATCTGAAATGCAGTGTTGTAGAGTGGGTGGGACTTTGGTTCCATCTCTGCCTCTCCACAGTTCCATGAAGGTTAATCATGCCTTCATCAGAACTTGTGCAACAGAGTCAAAATCAAGTTGCTAACAACAACTTCACGAGAGCTGCCAACACTGCATATGGTAATTTTCCAGTAATATTCTCTGGGCTGTTAAGTACTTATGGTAATAAGGTTCTGACAGGCAGGCATGCTAGTGAGAAAAATAACTCCCCTGGTTGCAATGACGGGAGCCAATTTTGGGTGAAATATGCTTGTCGTGTCTCATGGGGCTCCATGAGCTGATTTCTTTGGGAGATGAATCCAAGGAAGGTCTTTCGGGGAAACAGAATGAAAATAGCTTCAGAACACTGCTTGCTCCTGAACCTGTCCTGTGTTGGCTAGTATTAGATGCAAGACAAATGCAAGAATTCCCATGGGAAGAAGACATGTAGTCAAACCTCACTAAACCCATGAAAAATAATTTCTGTTTTTCCAGAAAATTCTCCATCTTAACTTACACATGCCCTACGGGAGCCCAAAGAGACCTGGCCTTCTGGGAAATGTTCAAGGGGAAAAAAATCTAGTTTGTGTCCTGCAATTTAATGGTCAGTTGATATCTGGGCATAGCTGCCCAATCTAGGCATCTTTTACTGAGTTGGGCAATGAAAACAATTCCGTTTGTTAAAAGATGGGAAGACTCTTTAGGAATGTGGCTAGGATACTTCTGTTGAAAGTGCTTAATGGGAGCTTCTTTTGCTGTGGGCTGGGGCAGGGAACATGACTGTTAAAGAAAGAGTAACTTTTACTTTTTTGCCTTAGAGAAGACTAAGGAAAATTGAAAAGAAACAGCTGCTCTATTCTTCTCTGTGTTGTTGGATGTCTCAAGGTATATAAAAATAGAGATTGGCAGGAACATATTAATTCTGAACCTGGACAAAGATGTACCTTTCTATACAAAGATTAAACATGTTGAAGTTACAATAAATTTCTGCAAATATTTATACAAGATGTTCAGGATGTTAGAATTATTAAGCTTTAAGAGCTCCTTGGTGCATTAATGGAAACAGTTTATTAAACTATCTGCTTAAGCAGAAACCAAAACATGTTTACAGAAACCAGGAACGAGAACTATCAGTGTTAAGTAAGCAAAAAAGAAATAAATGCAGTTTGCTTTTAAAAGGTAACATGGGTAAATGGATCATTGCTGGAAATAGCTTTGTGTGCTAGGAGAGACTTCCTCTCAAACATCTATTCACTGCCTTTTCGTACAGCTTCTTGCTTTCAGTGCCAGTTCGAAGCCAGCCACCTGCTCTTTCATTTCTTCAAAGTAGGTCAGCAGTGAGCCAATCAATCTTTCATCTTCATTACTATGAAATTCAGAAGCCCAAGGCAAATGAACCATTTGAAGAAAGATGCAGTGATAGCTGTGGCATTTCTCTTTCCTCTGTGTTAGCCATTTGCATCTGGACAGTAGAAGGTAATATTAATCTTTCAGGGATAAATGGTGACAGGCATTCTATTAATTAACTTGTTCTACTGTAAACAGCACACTGGATAACTTATAAAGCACCATTTATCTATGATTTATGACCAAAAGGTGGCATGTTTAAAAAGCAAGGATTTTGAAAAATTAAACTAAAAACTCTGCTTTATTCTTCCTTGTTTATTTAGTATCTGAGAGCCAAACGCACTGTGATGTTGGAAGATCTATGACCGAGTCAACTGAAGATTTACCCTGAAGAACAGGACCGCTAATTCAGATTAGAAGTGTGGTGCTGGGCATGTCAGCTCTTTTCCTCCTGCTATATTTTGGTATTCCCTCCATCCTAGAGCTGCCGCTCACCCCATGGAAAAATGTACAAGTACCTCCATATTACCTACAGAGCAAAAAAAGCAATGGCGATGAATGTGTGCTTTGGTTTCAACCCAAAGCTCTCTCTCAAAGCTCAAAAGCATCCCCCTAGTATGTTCTCATGCAACTATAGTCTTATGTCCTCCTCACAACACTGCTTATACAACAGTACCTTTCCTTCTGTCCAGATCCAATCTCCCATCTCACCAAACTACTGTGTGCCAGTACTGTCAGTGACAGCTCTAAGTTCAATAAGAATTCAAGCAATGATTCCCTACTATGATTTCTTAAAGGAGTTCAGGTCACCTCGTGTCTTTGAAGGAGCCTTTCCAGATCTCATGGTACCCTTTTGGGGTAGATAGCAGGCAGCAATATTCCAAGGGAGGTGCAAATAGCACCAAGGCCAGTTCACCTGACTGACTGACTGTGCTTACTTGGTTCTCAAAAATTCAAGACAGGATGCTTGCCTGTGTGAGTACGCCTATGGATACTTTTATGGTACCCCTGTACTGCATTAGTAATACTATAAAGAATGTTAGAAAAGCTGTTTTGAAAAAAAAAAAGCTATATTGGACACTGCCATGGGTACTCTGTCCTGCCCCAAAGGTACATCAGTTTATCTTAGGAACAAGGTAGCTGGTTGTGAAAAGAGTTGGGGTCTTGGAGCATTCAGACTTAAACCCTTAAAAACAGCGGGATGTCTGTGCAGCCTTATCCATGCAACATGTTTTCTGTGTTAACATAACAAAAAACAAACAAACAAAAATAACAACTTCAGTTACAAAAAAAAAAACAACTTCAGAATTTCTTCCTCTTCCTAATGTATAGGGGATAAGAACTGTATACCAGTAAGTATCTCATAGAAAGCATGATCCAGTCATGAATTTGTTCAGTCCATTGACATGCCATCATCTATAAGATGGCAGAGTGTTGGGGAACAAGAGAATACTTTGTAAGGCTGATGCAAAGATTATTGTTAAACACACACAGACTGCACACCAGAAATATATTTATTTGCATCCTTGTAGCAGACTATAATAGAATAAATACATTAGGGCCTATAAACCCCACCAATCCTTTTTGTTTGTTTTTGATAGGGAATGCCCCTGTTGTACCATTTATGCCATGTATGGAAAATCCACAGGTTGTGGGTTCTTTGCACGGACCTTGATGATCATTTATGTGGAATATCATGATATCTACCTTTGCACTCATGGCAGCTTGCCATGGAGTAGTTTGGTGTACTGTTAGGAGCAACGTTGTGCTGAGGAAGAGGACTTCAAGGAGAGTCATTCCCTTGTGCCCACTTTCTCTAAAATTATCTTCAGCAGGACCACAGGAAGTAGCAGAGGTCAAAGCCACTGGTCTTTCCCACAGTAACTGTGAGGTTGAATTCAGAGAAACAATGTTTCTCTCCTGCTTTCAGTGGTGGAAGAACAGTAGTTTTTCCTGCACTGGGATCCCTGGATGTGTAACTCCACTACCCTGATAATTGGCAAAACATATTAATTGGCAGATATGTTTAACTGGCATAGAACAGAAATCATATAAATGTAAGGTCATGTGGAGGAGGAAGTCTGACTGGAAAAACAGGTCAGAGATGATCCCTGAGGATGGCTGAGTTCAACTTAATGGCTCTTGCAAGGAGAACAAAAGGCAGCTCCTCAAAAGAGCAAAAACCTTCATGGTTTCCATATCCCATGGAGAACAAAACCATAAAACTGGCTACCAACTTAATTTGACACCCATTTTGTTGGAAAATTCAAACAAAGTGCTTTTGCTTGGTTGATAGCACTGGTTCAGGAAGAATGGGAAGATTTCAAACAAATCCACAATTGCATCATCCTGACATCTATGATCCTTTTCCTGATGTCTGATCATACTGCCATCAAAATCTTTTGCCATCTACATGTTAAAAATCATCAACTATTTCCTACAAACATTAACAACCATTGTAAAGTTGAAGGCTTCACGGCTGGAATCCATAGGTTGTTGTGGGTTTTCCAGGCTTTGAGGCCGTGTTCTATTAGTATTTTCTCCTGAAGTTTCACCTGCATCTGTGGCTGGCATCTTCAGAGGATCTGGTGGCATGGAAGTGAGACAAGAGTATATATACTAGTGTAGAACCCGGGTGGGAGGGAGCAATTTGCAGGTGTTACAGTTGGCCTGTGTGATGGGATATCCCCCAGAGTGTATTGTTAGGTCAGGGGATATGCAGAACAGTGCGTTAAGTACATTAGCAACCTATTGTATTGTTCTCTGTAGAGGGACCTCCAGAGCCTGGGTGGTGTTCATTGGCATATTTTCGAGTCTTGATTTTAGTGTTCTTCACTAAACCTGGGCACAGAATGTTTTTTGAAAGCACAGAAATTCTGGACCATTCTGACAACTACTATATCAAACTACACAGAGAGGCCATTGAAATCCATAAACACATGGACAATTCCAACAGGGAAGAAGAAACTTGGATTTGGCTACCACCCAGGGACTATACTAGTATATATACTCTGTCTCACTTCCATGCCACCAGATCCTCTGAAGATGCCAGCCACAGATGCAGGTGAAATGTCAGGAGAAAATACTAATAGAACATGGCCTCAAAGCCTGGAAAACCCACAACAACCTATTAACAACCATCAATCCATCCTCTCACCTTTGTCCACCCTGGAAATCCTTTGTTGTTCAACCAGAATGTCACACCTCCAGGGCACATTTTGGGGTATAAAGGGACCCTGATTTTGACTCCTTGACTCAGCACTTCAATTTCAGGGAACCTCTTTGCTTGTTTGTGTGGGCATCGGCCCAAGCTACATCACCATTTCTCTTTGGATGGTAAATATCTCTCCCACAAAAAAAAAAAAATCCCCTTTTTTATTCCCTCTATCAATTTTCCTCCCTTTCTTTCATGTTAGCCTTGTGTGATTGCTTATGTGTGTCTATTTGTGCATGCATTGTATATACTTTCCCCAATAAAAGACATTTAAAATGATACTATAAGTTTTCTGACTGGTCTTTTTGGCAGTTCCTTGTAAACAGAGGTGGAGAGATCCTGAAGTTACCCCCTTGTTGCAAAGTTCTTAATTTGAGTTAATTAATTCCCCATTTTTACATTTAGTTGTGGTTTCTGACATAGGACCTCATGGGGTCCCATGGTCTTGGAGTAACAGGTGTAGAGGATGAAGTTAAATCCTTCCCTGCCTCACACAGTGACTTCCCCTGTACTGGTTCCACTGGAAGGAGGCCAAGACTGAGTTTCTCAAAACTCCTCCACCCCACTCACAATCTTGATTAAGATTAAAGCCTCTCCACCACCACTGTGATTATATATGTGTGTATAAATGGGAATGTACACACTGCAGCCTCACAGACCAACATGTACAACCCGTAAAGGGTTTTTGTGAGGGACAATGTACCCATTTCAACATAAAAAGTTCCCTTGCCTGATCTGGAGGGAATTGATGTTCATGTGATCAGTTGTCAGAAATGTAAGCTATTGGTAGCCTGTTTTTTGAGAGCCAGCATGGTGTAGGGCTTTGAGCGTTGGGCTATAACCCTGGAGAGCAGGGTTTGATTCTCTGCTTGGCCATGGAAACCCACTGAGTGACCTTGGGTGTGTCACACACTCTCAGCCCAGAAAACTCTGTGACAGGTTCACCTTAGGGTCACCATAAGTTGGAAAGAACTTGAAGGCACACAACAATAAGAAACCTGTCTTTTAAACTCTGGCACCAGTAAGGAGAGTTTCAGTATGCAAGCCTTTAACAAAAATATAGCATACATTTTTAGAATTACAGTAGAGTCCCGGTTATCCGACATGCAGTTATCCGACCTTCCGGATTAACCGACGTCGCGGCTGCCTGGGGTCGTGGCTGTAAGCATTTCTGCACCTCCCAGACATATCCCGAGACATGCCCCCAAAATGGCGGCCGCCACGGGCCTCCGGCTAATCTGACATTTTGGTTATCCGACTCTCTGCCCGCCCGTTTAGGTTGGATAACCGAGACTCTACTATATCACATAGTAAGGCCCTTTGGGGATTGTATCACGTCAGGCTGCAGTTCAGTAACTACATATTTGAATGCACATTCTTTGGTGTTTTTAAAATAACAACAATAACTCTACCTTCTTGGAAACAAAAATCTAATCATTAAAAAGAAGGCTCAACCTAATATGCTGATTTTCTAATTGGGTGGAATTCAAACATCTGATTCTCCACTTACATTCTAGAGTAATACAGTCAAGAGTGCTGCACTATACCCAGATTTCAAATAAAGAAGATTAGCTCTCTGTTGGTTGTATGCTTGTTTCATGTGAGTTAAAGAGAGAAGAACAAACAATGCTAAGTCAAGGGACTAAGATCAGTCAAATATAGTTTCCAAACCTGAATCTCCTGGTTCCACCCTGTAGCTCATCAAAAGCTTTTTACCAAAACTACTGTCTTTCTCTATTAAGACCAAGTGAAGACAGCTAAAAGCAGAACTCCAAAAATGCCTCTTGAAAGCCATCATTTCAGTCCTTCTCAATGCAAATTAAAGCAATTATATGCCACTTTTAGATAAAATGGTGAAAATAAGCACCTTATCATTTCACAGCAAAGGTCAGTTTAGTAACAGAGTTTTGTTTTTATAAACATTGCCTCATAAATTCATTTGTAGAGATAATTCAAATAAGACAATAATTATGGAGGTATATTTGATTAGGTAGGGGATCATTTTCCCAACCGGAGTATACATTGGCAGAAAATTTCTCTTCATATTTATGAGGAGAAATGTATCACCATTACAAAACAAAACAATAAATGCTTTTGTACAGATTATTTTTTCTGAGATTAAACCTGGAAGATGCTGTGCAAAATCTGGTGATTTGTGCAAAGCTGGGCTGAAAATGACTCTCCTTCCACATCCATGGTGTCTAATTGGAGAATGCAAGAGTGGGAGATTTCAACAATTCTGTCTTCAGAGCGGGGTGATAGGAACTGTAAATTTTCTTGGTTGAGGCTTACACTTGAGAGTACCCTCTAGCTCAGGCCCAGGTTCAGTCCCTTGTAATTTCAGCTAGAGACTAGGAAGAATCCAGTCTGAACCCTGGAGAGCCACTGCCAGTAAGTGCAGACAATAGTGCGTTAGAGAGACCAATGGTCTTGCTGAGTTTAAGGCAGCTTCCTTTGTTGGTAATGAACTGCAAGAACTCTGCCAATGTTGTTCTCGGAAGAAAAATTAACTCACATGCAATTGCTGTGAGCATAGACCCTCACCTGTTACAGAGAATCATGAAACTGTTATTGATTTCATTGGCACAGGACTGCAGCTATGGCATTTCTCACACACCTTTTCCTAAAATGACCTAGCCATGACCATTCCTGGAGAGCACACGTTGTGCTTGAAAAACTATGATCTTAAGCCATTTTGATTACTCCAGGGCAATGCTTGCTGAGGGGAAGAGCCCAGGTAAGAGACTGGGAAAAGGCGCATGTCCGCCCATCTTATAACTGTCTGCATCTTGTGAGTTTATTTATCCTTTTTTCAAAACTGTTTCCATGGAAACTGAAACAAAACTGGCCACCAGCTGAGTCAGCTTCTACTGCTGGCTTCCAGTTATCACAATGTCATCTGTTTCCTTAGAAACTGATGTTAAAAAAATGATTTTAAAAATATCAGAAATATAAGAACGTTGTTATTTTTATAGGAACACAGAACAGCGCTTTGAAATGGGCATAGCCAGCTCCCATTTAAGCAGCTGCAGGTTTTGCCAGCAAGGGCCTTTAGCGGGACGGAGACCAAACCTTCCGTTTCACCCGCCATGGAACAGCTGGCAGTAGCCAGCAGGCAGGAGGAGCAGCTGAAACGGACAGCTCTCACTTTCAGCTTCTGGCTGCCTGCCTCTCTTCTGAGCTGGAGAATGGCTGGCTTTGCAAGCGCGTTCTACCATGCAGACACATTTGGCTCCTAAAAGGATGACAGTGATTCAAAGAAGAATTCAATGCACATATTTTTAAATAGACAGAGGAAGGGTAGAGGGATGTAGCAATATTCAAGGAACAAACAGACTAACAAGCTCTGACCCACAGTGAGCAAAGCACCCTCAGAAAGTACCTCAATCAATTACATGCTTCATTTCATAATGCACTCTCCATTTATAAAGTTCTCCATAATCCAGCTGTTAGCTGATTGAATTGCCTGGCAAGGATAATTTAAATTTTGTGTGTGTGTGTGTGTGTGTGTATGTGTGTGGGGACTATATGTTACTTGTTATTTCAGTTTTAACCTACCCACACAGAAACACACGCACACTGCCATTATAATTTTTTTTAAAAAAATGAATGATCTGTCAAAACATCTTAATCAGAAAACAATATATCGTTCAATTTGTCATGTCATCTATGGCATATGCAGTCTGTGTACTGCAGTGCTACTAACTGGTTGAGCTCACATAGTGACATAGAATATAGTTTATGAACGTTCAGGTTACTCAATGGACAAAACTATTGCATATTTTCAGTTCAGCTTCTGCAAAGAGGAAGTCATTGGCTTGCCCAGGATTAAACCCTCCCAGAGCTAGTGGCCCAAGCTTAGAACATGAAGAGAACTTAGGCTGGAGAGATGCTAGGGAGAAAGGAAATAAAGTATAATAATATGCTGAGTAGGAAACTGGGGCTGCAATCTCAGTCTTGCTTCTGAATCTCTACCTTCCCACCTCTGAAACCATCCACTTGTTCAAAGGAAAGTCTAAAGACAGAAATCTGCTCCGGATGTGTAGACTCCTACAGTGTGGAACCTGATCGTGCACGTCACATGCAGAGAGCCTAGATCTCTTGCTTCAAACTTTCACCTAAAATGTATGGTGGCTGGGGAGGGGATAGCACTGCTTTCTTGTTTCAGGTGAATGTGATTTAAGTTTGCTTAAGGAAGGATGCAGAACTCCCAATGGGTAGAAAGACAGAGGAAACTGAAGTGAAGGAAGGGGAAAGGGCATTGGAATACTGGAGAGAAGAGTGGGCTCTAGAGAAGGGCTGCTATGTTTAGGCTGGTAAGAGGGAGGGAAAAGAACAAGAGAGCACCTAGGTCCTTCCAAACAACAAAATTATAGCTCTATTATTCTACTTTACCACCACGGTAACATCTTATGAAATGCTGGGATTTGGAGGTTAGAGAGAAGTACTTAGAATTCCCAGATCGAGAGCTCACTACAGCACTATGACCAGGAAATCAGAGACATAAAGTGGTAGAGAGATGATCAGAACTCATATTTGCATTTCAACTAATCAGACTGCTGCTTGGCCAAAGGCATTCTAAGTCAATCTTAGAATTACTATGTTACCTTCAATATTGTTCAGAACATCCTTCCCCCCACCAATTAACAGCAACATAAAAAGATATAAAGGACTCTTGTAAAATTCCTTAAAGACCTACTGAGAAAGAACAATCTTTAGTAGAAGCTTGCATGGACTCGTCCACTTCACCAGACCCATTATTTTTAGGTTACTTACTGCTTCAAAGCCCAGACAGTTTGGTCTGGAATCAAGTTACCTTCATTAACCATCTAAAATGCTACTCCCTTTCTTCCCTGGACATCTTCAGTCCAGTTTTTACATCACTTACACTTCACTTAGAATCTGAACGGGATATTGCCTATGTCCACTCTCCTTCACCTGTCTCTCATCATATATACTAATACCATAATCATTCAACAAGTGTGAATCTACTTGTGGCCAGAATGGCACCAGCTATATGAGAAAGACATCAACAGGCTTGGGGAACCCTATGGTTTGCAGAAGTCTTCCCTGAAAAAACTTTAGACAAAATTCTAATCAGGATTGAATATGCTGAATTGGCATGAAATCTGATCTGATTACTTGAGGAGGATCAAAATAGAGGGGGGAGGACAAGAGAAAATAGTCTATCCTGGGAAATTATCTCACTGGGGGCCAATTTCCTGTATAGAAGCAGTTTGCCATTTTGTTCTAGGTCCAAGTTATCTGTATAATCATGAATTCAACTGCTGGAAGCAAATCCTTACCAGAGCTTGAAAACAATGTATTTAAAGCAACGGTACTCTTCGTGTGTTACTTTTCAAGATAACAAGAAATGTTAATTTGGACACCAAGGGGAAACTTGTTTCAGACAGAAGTGAGTGATAACAATAACATCCAAACAATCTGATTTTACTTGTTATTCTACATTTACCTATTATTCTACAAACATGGAAAAGAGGTTTTTGACAGTTTTTCATTATGTTTTTTTAAATCAGCATTTTCTCCCTTAAAAAGCAATGACTAAAATACCATGCGAATAAATGAATAAACAGAACTACATAGTAATAGCAACAGATAATCTTTAGGGGGTCCTGTAACAAATAATGCAAAAATTCCTTAATAATAATAATAAGGAGGAGGAGGAGGAGGAAGAGGAGAATGATAGCAGTTCTGATTCTTATGTAACTGAAATGGCACCATCCGTACACAAGAAAGAGGTACTATCAGGCTTGAGGGCATCCTTTTCTTTCTTTATCAGTAAGTAAATGGCACAGCACTCCCCTTGGGGATAATTTCTGAGTGGGAACAAACTGAGACTCCCCAATTGGATACAGAACTTCACCAGCAAGGATTTCTACATATGGCGTCATATATAGTTGTTTGCATAACGCACAGAGACACACCACACCTCTAGGAGTTTTTCCAACATATGAGTGAATGTGTCTTTGTGAAGACAGCAAATTAATAGAACTCTGCATTTACATTTTACCCACCGGCTTTAGTCTAAAAATGGGGTGGGGGGGTGGGGGGGGTGGGAGAGACCTGAGATATGTTGTAGTTATTTGTTTATTAATTTGGGAGGCATATAATGTAAACCTCAAGGTAGCCCACTATACATGCACAGAGAGAGAGAGACAAAAGGAAGAGCAGCAAACTGTACCCAAAAACAAACAAAAATAGTAGGCCATGCCTGAGACAGACATGAGTTGCGAACACAACTACTGAAAAGCATATCAAACCCAAAAGGTTTTCAATTCTTTCTTGGAATAATATGAACAGGAATTCAGAACAGAACAGAATTTCTCCAAGAAGAGAAGGGAAGAGAAGAGAAGAGAAGAGAAGAGAAGAGAAGAGAAGGGAAGGGAAGGGAAGGGAAGGGAAGGGAAGGGAAGGGAAGGGAAGGGAAGGGAAGGGAAGAGATGGGAAGGGAAGGGAAGGGAAGGGAAGGGAAGAGAAGAGAAGAGAAGAGAAGAGAAGAGAAGAGAAGAGAAGAGAAGAGAAGAGAAGAGAAGAGAAGGAAAGATGTCCCATTATCTGCGCACAATCACTCAGCAGGCCTGATCATTTAGGCTAGTCAATACCTCAGATGGAGCTAGGAACCATTTCTACAGTATTATCATAAGAAATATCAGTCAAGAGGGATGTCCATAGCTCAGCAGCAGTTCTGTACAGTAACATCTCTCGTTCAGTCGTCAGCAAAAAGTATTCAGAAGCACTGAGAAACAAGCTTGATAAACACCTCACCATGGAGGATCAGTGCCAGTCTGAGTGGACGGCACTGAGTTAGATTAACCAATGGCTTGATTCAGTGTAAGGATGTTTTGTATCTTCAATACTGGTAGTCACTGTAGTGTCCTGGCTTGCAAAATTCTGATGGCTACATTTAGCTGCACATTGATTAACTTGGTTTGAAAGCAACAAATTGGAGCAAAAGAGCTAAGGGCTAAAGTGAATAACAGTAGTATTTCCCCTCTCTGAAGAGTCAGTTAACTGAAACTCTGGTAAGGATGAGCAATACAAATTGGAGAGCAGAATGAGCTATTCTACAGCTACAGCCATTTATAATTCATAACTGAGGTCCCATGTAGTCATTAGTAAAAATATCCTTGGGAATATCTAAAACTATAAATGACCATTTTCTAAAACAATGTGTGTTTCCTGCACTAGGCAAATATTTTGTGTCTGATGTAGATATCTGAAAATTCAGTCTTTGCAAGCAACATTTGGCAACGCTTTTGATCATATGGATATATTAATTCACTGGTATTTCAAGAGGACTATTTTTTCCAGTGCTGCAACACTGATTAGGAGGGTATCCAAAGAGATGCATAAAATCACTAACAGTTCAGACTGTAGTCTGTTTCTTAAAATGTTCTTTGATACCAATTCTGTTTAGATACAGAAACTGAGGGCTTCAAGGTTTTGCAGTGGGGACAAAATGATGGTATTGCTCCCTCAAATAAGAATTATGCCCCCAATGGAATTTTCTTTCATTCCCCAAATTTCTAGTACTGCAGTAGTTTAAAACTTCAGTTAAGCATTTAGAAATACAGTTTAGATATCCAAAGAAAAGAGGCAGGCAAAGTTATCAAGTTAGTGTAAACCCAGCAAATAGAAGACTTTTCTTCTTTGTCCCACTCTGTGTGATGCTAGAAATTTGCAGTACTGGAGGTGTGAACATATACCTGATATTGAGGAACGGGATGTTAAACTATCAGAAATCATAACGATGAATGATTTGACAATGGCACTTAAGGGTGAAACAAGAGGGAAAAATAGGGAAGAACTGAAACCAATTAAAGAATACATACAAAGAAAATGGGCGATTCAAAAAGAAACATGAAAAGAATGAAAACAAGCAAAGATATGGCAAGTCATATAAAAAGGGAAATAATCTATTTATCTATCTATTTATGTAGATTAAGATAGAAGATCAATAGAAGAACAAGAAATAGAAATAGAATTAGATGTTGGATAAGTATATAAATTTATAAGTATATAGGTATATAAATTTGATTGTATATATTTCTTTGCTTTCTGGTTCTTATATATTTATAAAAAGAAAGAATGATTATTTGTAAATATTGTTTGTTATAACTTAAAAATAAAATTAAAAAAAAAAGAAATTTGCAGCTACAGCCCTGGGTAGCCTCCACACTGTAAAAGGAATGGTGCGCTGTGACCATTTTGCATTTTAAGCACAAAAGTAAGAATTAATTAAACAAGAAAATATAGAGAAATCCTGCAATGTGAATTTGTAAGTACATCCAATATATAAAAGTCAAAGTTTGTCTGTTTGTTTGTGTCAGGTGAAGATCTCATATGACTGGCTGTGTCAGGTGAAGATCTCATGTGACTGGCTGCCTGAGAAGATTCTATGGAATCCTGGGGTTTGCGGTTTAGGAAGAGGCCTTTAGAATTCTCAGCCAGAGAATAGGCTGGTTGCTATGGAGATGAGGCCTAGCAGCAAGGAGAAGGGGAAAAATTACAGGTACTGGGCAAGACAGTTTGGGGAAATTAGAGACACAGGATTTCTAATCAAGTATTACCTAGGAGAAAATAAAATCCCAGGCAATGCCAGGTATACGCACTTGTTAAAAATACAAACAATGGTACTAAGAAAGCAAATGAAAATGGATATCTTTCATGATATACAGTGATGGTGACATATAAATAAATTATGATGATGATGATTTATTTTATGCAGCTGAAGAAAAGCAGAATGAAACCTTCCATCAATCTACAAACTTTTTATGGGCAGGCAGGTGTAGACCATATTTTACATGGAAAGCATTTCAACATTCATTCCTCGTCTCCATTTGAAATTTGAAAGGGTACAGCTCTTCCAGAGAGTACTCACAGGACACTAAATCCAATGTGAGCTCCAAGTAGTGTAGGCTCATTTAAAAGAGTAGGACATGTTAATCAGCAGTTACAGAAGACTCATTGACTTCAGTGGGCCTATTCTGTTTGAAACTCAAACTGGATTATGCCCATCAAGTGCCTGTTGTATGTTTATTTGGTCTGCTTTTTAAGAAGAAGTTAGATCAAACTGAGTTTAGTGGAAATGTACATGGAGCAAATATACTTAAGATGGGTTGCTGGATTTCTTTTCATAAATCCCAGTATACTTAA
Source organism: Iguana delicatissima (assembly GCA_948472985.1). Taxonomy (NCBI): domain Eukaryota; kingdom Metazoa; phylum Chordata; class Lepidosauria; order Squamata; family Iguanidae; genus Iguana; species Iguana delicatissima. The sequence goes on from CAOKZL010003040.1 coordinate 19,426, forward strand.
GGTATCTCCAGTTGTATGAATAAGACATCCAGCTTGGGAAGAAGCCCAGATCATTAGGAGTAACTGGACTTTAAAAAGATATCTCTTATAGAAGTAAGATTAAGTGGCCTTATACGGTAATAAGTAAAGGAAATTAAATTTCTGAATGTTATGCAACACATCAGAACAGATTATTTCAATGGTCCCTCCTGACCTTAAAATCTGTGTAGCTAAACCAGGAATACTTCAAAAGACTGAGAGGGGGTATAGCTCAAAACACCAACCTTTCACCATTAATTACCATATCTTGCTCTCCAGTGTCCCTACCAAGTCCTCTTGTACAATTTAAAACAACAACATGCAAGTTGTTGGAAGGGCAGAGGTTGGAATGGTGATGTACATCAGGTCCATATATGGTTGACATACTTTCAAATAAAAGTACAGTTGCTCCAAGCAAGAACACTGGCAAAGGAATATCAGCCTCGCTTGAACAGGAGTTATGTATAGTCATCCCTCCACATTTGCTAGGGTAGGGGCACAGGACCTCTGTGAAAGTGAAAAAACTGTGAATAACTCTAGGCCCTTCCAAACCATATTTAACACACACAAAAAGTACAATCACCATATTCAACCCACCATGGATTCCACTGAGGCATCAGGATTCCTCCACAAGGCAGAAGTGGGTGGCCGGTGAGGCTTACTGCCACCTCCACTGCTGCCCCACACCATTTTTAATACAGACTTAAAAGCCTTGCAGTTTCTCAGTCTCACAAGGCTTGCAGTCCCTATTAAAAATGACATAGAGAGGCAGCAGAGGTGACAGCAAATAATCCGTAAATAATCAAATCTGCAAAAGTGAAACCCGCAAATGTGGAGAGCTGACTTCTTTCACCCCATCCTTGTTACACTGATCTCCTTCTGTTTTTCTTTTCCATATTCACTCCTCTATGTGTCCAGTCTTTTTGTAACACAAAGTGAAGGCCATGTGCATTTCTTTTGATTTATGCACTTGATCTATCTGTTCTAGGTGCTCCATAAATAATCACTATCCCTTTGTCAATTAGCATTAGAAGATTAGTTTTTAAATATATATTTTAGTAGATTAGTTACACATCCATTTTAGATACTTCCAAAAGAAAAGTGAATTTGAATACTGAAATAAATATATCATAAAATGCCACAAATTTTTTAAAAAAGATGATGACAAAGTACAGTTGCATAATAAAGAAACTGTGCTATCATAGATTAGCTTCATCATAAGCTGAGGGACAGCCTGTTTCTGATTGCCTGCCCTCTGCTTTGTCCACCCCAGAATCCACAGAAAACATAGGCAATATGTGGCTTTCCTGACTCTCAAGGTTTGAGAAGGCATGTTTTCAAATGCATGTATTTATAAGCTTTTAAAAACTGAATCTACAAAAATGAAAGCAGATATTTTCATGATTTCGTCATAAACCAGATCCTACATCTTTTCTGAGTTCTTCCAGAATTACAACCATGATTATAATCATGCACCTAAATACATACTCAGATCAGGAGAGGGGAACCTGTGGCCTACCAGATGTTTGTACTTTAGTTCCCAGAAGCTTCAGCCAGCTTGCATAATACTAAGAGATTATGGGAAATGTATTCAAAAATGTGTAGCAAGCCAAAGTCCCCCAGCCCTGTTGTATATTGTCTTCTATGTGTGAGTGTAGGATTCGTAGAGTTATGATTTTAATCAGTGCTGATATTATTTATTCATTTGTTTATAATCTGTGTGTCTTCTACAATGGAACTCAAAATTCAAGATTTCCCAGGTGTTTTTCCAGGCAGACACAGATGAGACTCAGACTTGCTTAGCTTTAAAAAGATCGGTCCATTTTATGTTTTCAGCGTGTGCTCCGGGATCAGATTCCTAGCTCATATTGATAAGCCATCAAGGCAGAGCTGATCTATAACTAGAAACATGTGGAATAAACCAAGGTGTGCTAATAACATATGCTCCCATTTCCCAAAAAAAAGCATCTTGTGTGTGTAGAAAGATAGTTGCAAGAACACAAAACAGATACACAAATATGTATGCTGTCAAAGCAATGCAAGGTGAAAAGAGAAACACTGGAAACAGGAGGACAAAACAGCAGCTGGGAGGCAGGTATTAAGTACAGAAAATATTAAAGAAGAAGAATCATTCTGAATATTTAAACAGACTTTCTGCTGGCATGTAACAATAGCACCTATAAATGGGTCTTAAGAAACTGTTTGGTCAGTCCTAACAGAGAGAATTCTCCAATGCCGTCAACATCACATATGGCTCTACAGAAAAGATATCAAGTTTTTTGCATGCATTTTTGGCGGTTTAAAAAGCGTCCTTGTTTATTATTATTTGATGAGCATCTTTCAAAAATTTTTGCTTGTTTATATTGCTTTCTCATGCCTTTGCTCTCTGCTGACCTCATTTGCCTGAAATGACATCACCATCTAGCTAAATCTAGGAAAGGACCACCCATGCAAATACTGCATGCATTGCAAAGGTCCAACTTCCAATGTAGTCTCCTATACATGTAACGTTTGCTGGGAAAATGCTCTGGAGTCAGACGCACTTAACTGACTTGGGAGTTCACACATGTTCAGACATTATTCTCACCACATTTGACAATGGTACAAATTACAGCATTTCTCCTGCGTCCACATGGGATGTTTAGATTGGTGCTATGTGAGACATTCATTTTCTTAAAAGGTACATTTCGTAATTATTTCTTACCCTTCTGTAACCAGGTTTATATATTGCCTTTCTGTCACAAAACCTCTAAGTCAATGAAATTCTAAGAGCAAATAATAAAATCAAACAGGTTAGCAAGGATAACATTTAAACACAAATAAAACAAGACAACTGCCAAAAAAAAAAAAAAAGCAGTGATGAAAGAGTCAACCCATCACTCACCTAAAGGACAGCAGAATCACTGTCATATAGGTGACTCTAGGGGGGCAGTATCTTGTAAATACAATGCCACTGCACAAAGAAGAAAGTCTGTATTTCTAGCCATGCATCTAGGTATGAAGACAGAGGCAAATCGCGCCAGGCCTGTGAGGTCAACCTTATGGGTTAAACAGAGGGTCATATACAAGCAGCAGAAGCCCCGCACAAGAATGGTCCTATGAGGCAGAGTCAGTGCTTGACTCTGGGAAGGTGTGGCTGCAGGCAGAGCATATTGCTCTGTGATTGAGCTACGACAGTACTAGAGGGGTGGGAATTGTGTGACCCTGCAACTATTGTTTCTCTGGTGAGGTCTCCTGGACCACTGTCTGAATTAGAATAACAAGAGACATGGTTGCAGTCAACATTATGTGGTAAGTACAGACAAGTGCAATTTATAACAAGTATGACTTCCTCATCAACCCTAGAAAATGCTTTGGAATGGTATCTCATACATTTCTCATATAGTTTCTCAAGTCAACAATCTGAGCTGTCATCCAGAGAACACCACATAGATTCCTAGACTCTGTCATGGCTTTTGTAAGCATCAGAACAGCCATCATCTCCCACAACAATTACCAGTGGCTCTCAAAACCTAAGCAAACGTATCTCAAATCTTAGCAAAAGGTGTTGCTCCAGCGTGTGTTTTCCCTATAATTCAAATACAGCTAAATCATTCTACTTTTGCAATGATGCAAAAGGAATTCCATTATACAAGACCAGAGGATACAGATAGATGGTACTCACAGTAATGGGAGAAGAAAAAACCCAAACAGTTTTTTTCCTTACCAATAGGCAAACTGTATGTAACAAGAATTTCAATTTAGATTAATGCATTCAACATACTTTGCTTTGATGCAAACATTTTAGATATTTAGCAATTGCATACATAGAACTACTTTCACAAAACAATGTGGCTGTTCTTCCTGCTTTCAAGACTTCCTGCTTCCTAAAGTCTTTCTTTCTGAAAAGGGTTATCACACACAACTGAAAAGTCTGATTAGTCAAACAGCATGCTATGAATTGTGTCATCCTTGACCTTTGCATTTCCAGGGTGACCTTTTTTTGAATGGCATTAATGCAGAACTAGCATATAAATGAACTAGACTGAGTAAAATAATAGATATTGGCATTACAATAGCTAAAGATCCACAATAGCACTGAAAGCTTAGCTTAGGATATAGTGATCTTTTGAACAGATGACTTTATTTTAAGTCTTTATTTTATGTCTAGCTTGCATTAGTTCCTCATGAATTCTGCTAATGGAGTCTAAAAATCTATTATTTATTGCAACACCATCTCTTATAGACCGTTAGCAGAGAGCTCGCCTGTGTTTACAATATTACTGCATCTAAAGCCTCTGAAGCATAGCAGAGATGCAAGGCTGTATTTAGATTGCAGATGCAATTTTCTTTTGTCATAAATATTTTTTTCCATTTCAGTCCACTAAAAAAAAAAATTCCATGCCTGACTTCTTGTAGTCTTTTTCATTCATTGCTTTACATTTTACTTTCTAACAAGAAATGGGAAAGTATTAACCACTTCAATAACATACCTCCATGTTGTATTTTTCCACTGTTCTCTGCAATGGATCAACGACTTGCCAGCAAATCAAGATGCAAAGATCTATCAGCAGCATCCCTCCAACTATCACCATCAACTTTTGGTCTTTAATGATCTAAGGAGAAAAAGAAGAGACATAGGAGGGTATTCCCATTTAACTCTGAAAGTGCTATGAAGCCTTCCCTAAGTGCCATAAATATATAGCACTGCTAAGAAGGCTTTTAATTATGCAAAGAAAATGTCTCTGTAATACTGGAAAAGAAGAAAAGGTAATCTCACAAAGTACACGTTGTTTTCTATTTGCCAAAGACAACTGAACAGACAGTAATATTCATAATTTCAACGTATTTTGCACACATATACAAAAACTCATCAAATGGTTTTTATGCTGATATTTGTGTAGAAATACAGATCCTGCTACAAACTATAAATAAAGTAGAAGTTCAACTACCTTCCAAAATTTTGTCTTAATTTTAAGGACTGTAGTAATTTAGAGGCAGAAAATTTCTAGTGATGTTATCTAATTCCTTCTCCATGCGCTAAAGCAGGACCTTCAGTGCCAAAAAGCAAAATTAAACTTCTCTTTAATGCATGCAAGGCGTGGAGGAAAGCTTTCATTTGTGCTACATTGATATGATGAGATGCATTGTTTACCATCTTTCTACAACTCTTTAGACAAGGGGCAGACTGCTAGGATTGGGGATGTATATTGGGGATTGGTGATGTACATTGACTCCTCACAGTTCCCTGTGGGATACAACCCTCATTTTCAGCCCGACCTTGCAACCTTAAAAAACTTTGGAGGAGTGAAAAATGAATTTTCAAATGGCCAATAGTGCCCCCCAAAACATTTACAGGCTGTTCCTGGCCATTTTGCTGAAGCTGGAGTTATTCCCAGCACTCAATCAACCTTTGGAAAGCTTCTGTTCAGTTACTTCCTGTTTTGAAAAAAAAAGCTCCATAGAGGTATGAGGACACTGGAGTTCTTGGAAAACCTGGACTATTTAGTTTACTTTCCAAGTTGTTTCAAGCAGTATGCAAAAATATAACTTCATGCTGAAGAGCCTTAGACACCACCCTATACCACAGTGCATAGAGATTTTGTGAGTGGTTAGGCATGGCCTAACCTATATCCAATGATTTTATCAGGATCTAAGTGCAACTAACTTACAGGAAAACTGTACACAAGGAGGAACCATTGGAGATACTCTCAATTAAGCATTTATTGAATTATAGTACCGGTCTGGATCCAGCCCATCTTATCCTACTCAATAATAAAATCCTCAGACATCTCTAAGAACATTATGATTTAACTTTATTGTACTTGTTGGTTCAGAAACCATAGAGCACCTAACTAAGCTAATTATTATTATTACTATCATTATGATGAAGATACTATAATTTTAAGCAACGGGTTTTTATTTTTCTCCTTTTAGAGTAAGCAACAACACTGGAGAAAATGAAATGTAACTTGCCATATGTTGGTTCATTTTCAGCAGATGGCCTTTTAATGGTGCATTTGGTGGTGTTCATTTTATGTAGCATGGAGGTGTTGACTTCTACAAAATCAGCCCCCCACCCCATATATTTATATTAGTAAATTTTAAAAAATCACAAAGAGCATCTAATCCTATCCTTAATAAAAGACTGGTTTCAGTGGTGCTGGTAAATCTTCTAGGATTGCAATCTTAACTTCAGTTTTATTGAACTCTCTGGCTCTTTCCTATGACTAGAAAATTTAGAAGAAGGCTGGAAGTTAAAATAATATTGATGGGTAAAATGTTCCAGTAATGTGAATTTAACATATTATCTTTCATAATATCTTTTAGTCCACTATTGAGTCCATTTGTTCTGTGAAGTCCTGACTCATGTTTAAACACCCCCAATATTGACTGCAATATAGAACATATGTATTTTATGCTGTATGTGTTTATTATATACTATATTATATTTATAAAGATTATTTTTTAAAAAAGACCCCACCCATGCCCACCTTTATCACATGGATTAGGCTCTGTGCACTGCTCCCTTTGTCCTACTGCACAGAGTTCCTGTGCGTGTGTGGTAGACACATCCAGGGACAGAAAGTGGGCCATTTAGGATACAGTAAATCTAGAAGCCTTTAGGTAGATCAATTTGCAAGGGCTATATCTGCAGAAGATTGGCCAGGAATCTAGTAACTGGGTTTCTTATCTGTCCATATATTATAACTACATGTATATATGCTAACTTGCTTTAAATCTCACATTTAACTGCTTCATAGCTTTATTGTACTCTGCTTGAGTATTGTGTACTCTGTAAGAACTTTTACAGCTGTAAACAGATATGCAGCTTCTGTGATATAAGGGCCTGAGGAGAAGGAATTTGTCTCAGGCCTGGAATCTTCCCTCTCTTTCAGTGGGGAAGGACAAAGACTACACCTCTCTTGAAGCTATGTCACCTCGAAGCTTCTAGAAAGCCAGCCCTCCTGGAGTGCATAACCCATACCTGTGAGAGTTTCCCTTCATCCCAGCACTTTGTCTGGGAATCTGAAAGGCCCATTTGAAGCCAAGAGAACAACATCATGTCAAGAACAGACCTGGGGACCATCGGTACTTGAAACTGTGCCAGATTGTGACTGAAGCGATGTCAGAACACTTTCTTTGCTTATATTTTCTGCTACTGAATCCTTTCTCCATCTGTCACAAATGCACCTAGAATTTGTATCCTCAGTGACTTAATTTTAATTCAATGTGTTCTTAAACTTAAAGTGAGCAGGACCTGAGTGGATCATGTCCTCCAGATCACTATACAAGTGCATGATATTATGGAAAACCCTATGAATGAATTGGTAAATCCCCCACATTTATTGGTTTAGGCTTCTGATTCATCTATGGATATGAGCAGCTTTTAAATATAAATTTTAAATTTTTAAAATTTGAAAGGGAAAAAAAGAACAAAGGTGCAGAGATTTCCCTAGTGTTACATTAAACTGCTTCCATACTTCACAGCTGGATCCTAAACAGTTATGTGCTAACATAAAAAAACAAACAAACAGCTGGGGAAACAGTTTCTAGGACAGACTTTTTCAGACTTGTCCATGTGAGCTTACTCGATTTGCACTCTTAGTCCAACAGACAAATTGAAACACCCTTATGCAATGAAAATCCATATTTTCCCAGCCTTTGCAATATCATTCTACTATGGAAAAATGCAAACATCATGGAAACAATGTGCACAAAAGCACATAGCATTAGGTAAACTGCTTGCAAAAAGGCATACATTGTGAAAAGAATTAACACGCTGATGCACAAATGAATACATATATCATGAAATGAGTTAACATTTTTGCATGTCCCTCTGTGTGTGTGTGTGTGTGCATGTGTGTCTCTGTGGAACTGAACTGGAACTAAGGTTAGAGAAAAGAGAAACTGCATGAAACTAAAACTTACAGATTTACCCATCCGTACTCAGGCTTGACAGTTTTCAAATCTACAACCCACAGACTGTGGATTAAGAACACGTTATGAGCATGCATGTTCTCACCTCTCCTTGGGTGCATAATTCCCTCCCTCAATTCTATAGGTTGCTATGAAGCCCATTTGTGGTTATCTCCAAACCAGATTTAACCAAGATTGTTCCCACCACTGATAATACGAAGTCACCTGAAGCCAATTCTCACATCCTGAGAGGACACCCCGGTGAGCTAGATACTTAACTCCCGAGCTAGCCGTATTTACATACCGGCTATACCATTGTCAATTCGGACTCTAACTTAATCATGCAAATTCTGACCTTTCAGAGGCTTTGTCTCCAACCCAAAACTTATTGTTTTCACCCGAAGACCAGACTAGCCTGCGGTTGTGCTTTCCCCGATAAAAATCCCCCGCTTTTGAGAGCTCTTTGGAACTCTCGCTGGATCACCCAAACTTCACTTTGCCTTGCTGGAGCCCTGGTGGCACAGTGGTTAAATGCCAGTACTGCAACCACAAGGTTGTGAGTTTGATCCTGCCAGGCTCCAAGGTTGACTCAGCCTTCCATCCTTTCGCAGGTCGGTAAAATGAGTACCCAGCTTGTTGGGGGCAATTAGCTAAAAATACATTGTAAACCGCTTAGATAGCACTTAGTTGATAAGCGGTATACAAATAAGTGCTATTGCTATTGCTGCCTCTCAGTTCAGCAGATTCTCCTTGGCTGCCACGCTAGGTTTCCACTTCTTCAATCAGGCTTCTCCAGGACTACAGGACAGGTGGCGTATCACCCATTCCCCTCAAATTCTATTTTCCTTTTCTAGTTAGGAGTGTGTTTATACTTTTCTTTAATAACTGTTTAATAAATCTTAATTGTTATTTGAACCATTTGCCTGCTCACTGACCTGATGCTGTATACACAGGGTAAAAGATCCTGTTGCGTTTCCCTGCCTCTCGTTAGCCAAGACAGTGCTCCAGCTAATTTTCCCCAACTTTGCTTAGTTTGTTTGATAGTTTGGGCGCCCCTCCCGGGACCCCCAATTCTCAGGGTAACACATGTTTGAACAAAGTTGTTTTCAGTCACTCTTCAGAAGGTAAATGGTTATTCCATGTCTAGCTCTACAATTCTAGAACAAATCAGGAGACTCTCCCACTCTACAAAATATGTCAACGCCAGAGAGGTACTGGCACTGTCCTTTGGTACACACTGCTGGTGCTACCTCAGTAGTGGCAGTGAGCTAGAAACAAAGCCATAAAGAAGCATCTGAGAATCAATTTGCAAACAGAACAGATGACAAAAGAGTGAGGAGAAGGAAGGACTGCTCCTTCCTTACAGTTTTCCAGCAGGCAGCTGGCCTGATGGGTAACTCTGATTCTATCAGGAGAGCAAACTATTGTTAGAGCTAATCAGGAAAAGGGGAAGGGAGGGCAAGGACAAGCCTGCAATACATTCCCAATCACCAAAGTAAGGTTTTCAGTTCAGGAAGCAGGATATCTGAATGGGACCAGGATAGAGATTCTTCTTGGTCAAATGGAGATAGAAGTGGTATGAAGAGGATACAGTTGCTGGTTATCAGAAAGGAGGATGACCCCAGGATTCTTTGCCCAAGAAAGCCAACCTTTGTTGATTATGGCTATTTTGTCTTCTTTTTAATGGCCTTGCTTTTATTTCTATTGCTTTTAAGTTTTGTACAATACAATTTTTAAAGCAGCATCTATTTTTTTAACCTTTGTAAGCTGCCTTGGGTCCTGGACTGGGAAAAAGACAGGATACAAAGAATCCCCCCACCTCCTCTATGGATCCAATCCATTTTAATTTGGTGAATTTTCACCTTAACATTGTACAGCATTCCTCTAGACAAACTGAGCAAAATGTAAAGTAACCTTGCACGTTTGTTTCATAATTAGTCATATAAATATTATGTAAATCTCTTTCCAGCATTATGCTTAGCTTCAGTGTATTTTCTTAATGAAGCAAACTTTCTGTGGGTTGACCACCTCAAGGTCACAGAAGGTACAGTGCTAAAAATGCCTTTTTGTGACAGCCTTAGGCAATGCAAGAACAGGGGAGTAAGATGTGCATTTTCATATCAGAATTCAGGCCCAGAGCTCTCTAAACATGCAAAATACATCCAGTAAAGTTATTGATTATCTTCCTGAAGAATACATTTTGTGGTTCTTCAGCCAGAGTAGCCAATAATGAACAAACAGTTCTAGGTTCATATTACATTTGCTCTGTCAATATTTGGTGGATGTTCTATAGTTTGAAGAGCTGTTCTCTTTTCCAGTATGTCCAAACAAAATTAACTTCTCATTTCTTAAGAGGCTTTAAGAGGTTCTGAGACTATGTTTTCAAAAATTGTAATAAGCCCATGGATAGAGAACGGAGAGGTGGGTCACAAGACAACTACAAGAAACTTCAGTAGTTAGGTCTCTGAAAATTATAGTCTGATTTTCATAAACAAGAAAGATCTGGATAGTTGCTCCTGCCCACATTCTCTCTTTCAATAAGCACTGAGAGGGAACTCAGCAAACAGCAGCTGGTGAAGGAACAGTTTCTGCCCTACCATCACATGCTAGTTCAGCTAAGCAAGAGGACAGAGAGAAAGGAAAACTTTGGGATGCCCCAACTAACCTGACTGACAAAGTCAAAGTCAGGATAGACAAAGTACACAATCACATAACATGCCATTGATGAAATTCATTGCCGCATGATGTAATGATGGCCCCCAGCCTAGATTTCACTTAAAAATGGATAAGAGAAATACATGGAGAATTCATACTATTAAATATGATAGCTAAAGTGAACCTCCATGCTGTGAGATGGGACATGTCTAAACTCCAGGTGCTGGAAACAAACAGAAGACAAATATTACCATTCATGCTTGACTTTTGAATTTCCAACTGGCCACTCACTGCTGTTCATAATAGATGTTGGTCTAATCCAGCAGGGCTTTTCTATGCTTGTAGGTGATATGAATGAGGGAAGTTGGAATCTTTAACATCCCTTTGCCCTACATTCAGTGAAATAGGTATGCTCCTTTACTATTTGTATGTAACTATGCTAACAAGTTGTTTTAGGGTTTTTTTATGCTTAAGTGTATTGAATTTGTTTTTAAACTTTACGAACTGCTTTGTGAAATCTCCAGTGCTATAAAGTGGTATGCAAACATTTAACAAATAATAAAAAAAAATACAAGTTTCCCCTAGAAATTCAATCTGCTTGGAGAAATCAAGGTGCTGTACAAGAGTATTCTTGCTCAAGATAACATGTAGTTTGTGCCTACATTGGATAACCTATGTATCTCCAGGATGCAGTAGTAACATATTACTTTTCCTGTTATATTTCCTATGCTGCTCATTGTGAAGTAGCAACAGCCCATTCACATTCTGTTCTATAGCTGGTTGAACTTTGTGTGATTAGTACTGGAATAAATAAATACTCTGTTGTAAGAAACAGAAAATCCCTGTGTCACCATCACAATATGCACTTAAACCAGAAAATACTTGAACCATCTGCAAATGGCACATGGACAGCAGGAAATGCTCTCTTCTCTGAGACTTCCACCCTCTTGTTTTTTCTCACCACTTCAGCATATTTCATCACCAGAACCCATCAGAGATGAATCTCCAGTCCCTCAGACTACGAATTGACAAGGACAATAAGAGCCTCCTTTTGACAAAAGGCCAAATGTTCTCAATGCCACGCCTGATAACAGAAGAAGTAGTGCCAACCAGTGAAATGAAAAGAGACAAAGGCTTTTGGCAGTCCATACATCAGGATTTCTTGTTGAGTAGATTGACAGCTTAGATGGCAAAAATGAGGACAATGGCAACATGCCCAGGACAAAACTACACAGCATCAGTCATACATCACACCCACATTGGCAGAACATGTTATTTAACATTCAGAAACCATCAAAGCTGCACATCCCATCCAAACTCAATGCTTCTATCTTGCAGTGCTACCCATCACAGCCAGCTGCATCTAAGAACCTGAAAAGAGGAAAGAAAACACTCAGGAACTTTTTAGGGAGCCTCCCTTGAAATGTCTTCAATTAGATTTATATCTATTAAATCATGTCTGAAACAGCAGATTTCACCCCAAGATGCAGAAGCTGAAACTCTGCAAGGACACTACATTCACATAGAACAGTATGTCAGAACTGCAGAAGGTTAGACAAGATGACAGAATCTATGGGGTGAGGGTTAACAAAGAACAGTGTCAGTTGAGAGCTTATGGATGATCTTGTGATAATGAGCCAAAACTCTCTGGATTTAATGAAGGCTCTTTTGGAAAAAATTAAGGTGTTTGGGACATGTTCTGAGTTTAAAGTGAATTGCGATAAAACAAAATTGCTGTTCAAAAAATGATATCAGAAGAGGAAACTGAATTAACTGCTTTTTCAAATCGTAAAGTGGAAAAAAGGGATTAACTACTTAGGAATAACAATTATAAAGAATAACAGCTTATTCTTTCCAAACAATTATGAAAAAGTCTTCAAAGAAATTTAGAAAGACTTTCAAAAATGGGGAGAGTTAATTTTATCTCTTCTAGGTAGAACGGCCGTAATAAAAGCAAATCTTTTGTCAATGCTTTTATTTCTCTTTCAAATGATCTCTGTTATAAGAAATGGAATACCTTTAGTCCAATCATAGAAGGAGAATTCGAGATTTGTCTGGCAGGCAAAGAAATCCAGAATTAAATTTAAAATATTGTATAATACAAAGAAAACGGGGCGGGGGAGGGTCAAATTCTAATACAAGGCTTGCTGTTTCATATGGTTGAAGGACTGAATATTGATTAGAGATGTGAGACTCTTGGAACTTGAAAGTCATAATTTGAGATCTGGGTGGCACAGTTATGGTTGGTACAATAAAGATAAGGCAGATGCTGAATTTAATAACCACTGATTTGAAAAGTACTGTACTCCTACAATTTTGGTGTAAGTATTCTCAGATATTTTTTCCTAGTAGCATAATATTAGCCACCTCACCATGGGAAGCCTTTTTTAGGAAAAGGGTTAAAAATTGGATATGGTTGCTTTATGTAGATCTTTTGTATTTTGAACAAGACAGCTGGAAGTTTAAATCAGGAGACATGATTTTTAAAGAAGGTAAAGATTTTAATTGGCTTGCTTATATGAACCTTAAGGACTGTTTTGATCAAGATAAGAGAAATGTAGCCATAGAAGTCAAAGAAAATTCATTTTACTCAGCACTGTGCAAAGATGATGAACATGTAATTTAATAAGTATATAAATGGCTTTTAAAGTTAGAGCAGAAGATGAACCTCTAAAAGAGTATATGACAAGGTGGACCCAAAATTTGGGGCATGATGTCCATATGGATATATGGGGAAAATGTGGTCCAAATACATAAAATTTACTTTGTGTAGTAATTTAAAAGAAAACCTGTATAAAATGATGTACAGTTGGTATTTAACACCTAAAAACCTGTCATAAATATCCCAAAATGTTTCAAACCAGTGTTGGGGATGTCAGGATAAAGAGGGCTAATTTTTCATATGTAGTTAACTTGAAGGAAGGCAAAAAGTTACTGTTCTAAGAGTTATATGTTAATCCAAAATTTTTTAAAGGTAAATGTTGTAATGTTACCAGAAACATTGCATCAGATCTCCTTGAAACTGATTGCACCACATTCTCTAGGTCCTCCCTTACTTTTGACCATCTGTCAAAGTGTATATGTAATAAAAAAATTTAAGATTGTCTTCCTTTATTGCTTACCACTCCAGCTTATGGAGAGAGTGTACTCCAGAAATTTCTGCTGATGATATAATTGATGGTATGCATATAGAGTCATAGAATCGTAGTTCGAAGAGACAACAGGGACCATCCAGTCCAACTTGCTGCTATGCAGGAACCTATATCAAAGCACTCCCAACAGATGGCCATCCAGCCTCTGTTTAAAAACTTCCAAAGGAGGAGACTCCACCACACTCCAAGGCAGCATATTCCACTGCCAAACAGCTCTGACCACAGGAAGTTCTTCCTGAGGTTTAAGTGGAATCTCTTTTTCTGTAGCTTGAATCCATTGCTCTTTGTCCTAGTCTCTGGAGCGGTAGAAAACAAGCCCACTCTCCCCTCGACATGACATCCTTTCAAATATTTAAACATGGCTGTCATGTCCCCTCTTAATCTTCTCTTCTGCAGACTAAACATACCCAGCTCCCTAAGCCGTTTCTCATAGGGCATGGCCTCCAGACCCTCCACCATTTTGTTCGCCTTCCTCTGGATACTTTCCAACTGGCCAATATCCTTCTTAAAATGAGGTCCCCAGAACTGGACACAGTATTCCAGATGAAGTCTAATCAAAGCAGAATAGAGTGGTACCATTACTTCCCTTGATCTAGACACCATATCCCTATTGATGCAACCAAGAATCTGATAGTAAAGTAGTATACTCTATTACAATAATTGATAAGAATTACATTTTATTTATGTGTTGTCCTTTTGTAAAGGATTTCATATTAATATATTCATCTGTATTTATTTTTAATATAGCTCTTGAAGAAGGCCAATCAGTTTAGTACAGGTTGAAATGTGTTGGGTTTTTTTTTTCAAAGAGTTAATTTGGACCATCTATAAGCATGTGGAGAACAGATTCCTTTTTCTGTTGTTGCTCCTCTAACAAGCCAGAATTGTGAACAAGGTTCATGCTTAGTCATTCCTAGCTTTTGCAGGAGCAATAATCCAGCATCCCTTGCTTAGATATAACACTAAACTTTCAATTACTAACTAATTTAGCTGTTCCCAGACTGTATGTACAGCATGCTGTTCCTGAATGGCAAATCAGAATTCTTCATAGTTCTGGCTTAACTGATGTGTACTGAAACAGTCTCTGTCTTTCCATGCCCTATTGTCTGAGCAGTTTTTTGTAAAGACAGCGGTTTTACACTAGCTGCATTTATGGAGGAAAAGGACTCCAGCCATCCATGTAACATGCCACTTAAAGTTCATTCCCTTGCAAGTAGATCCATGTGTTAGGCCTGAACTGGCAGGCCAGGACACTTAGAAGATCTACTCATAAATAAGCACCACAATTTGTTGCTTTAAGAGGCAGATTTGCAGAGACCAATAATCCCCAAGACATAGCAAGGAATGCTAGGGAAACCATGTTGGCCCTACAATTAGGCAGAGTGAAGCAGATTCTGGGACACACAGCAGCTTTTCCTCTGAGCCTCTTGGACATAGCCCTTTCTTTCAGTACAGCTCTATGTGTACTATGTCTTGTCTTGTCTGCATTCTCATAAATTTGTTTTTCAAACTGTTGTGTCTGGGCCCAGCTGTGAGGGAAGTGACTACCTCTTTAACAAAATATATACTATCTGAGGAACAAAGGAAACAAAAACCATGGAAGTGAAACTTCTCCACCTGGACGTGATGTGGGCTGCACTCTTGCTCCAGAATTGTATCCCAGCAGATGGAAGCAAAATACAGAACTAGCTGAGATGGATGCATGCCATCATGTATAAATAGCAAACTGCTATGGAAGAGCTGGATATGCATTTCCACAGATATCTCCCCAACAAAATATTAATATTGTCCCCTGTTTTAAAAACAAAATAAAGGGGAACAAGCCAAGAGCTGAACAGTGAAGAAGCGGAGAATAAGCAGAAAAGATTAGAGCAGATTTTGCATTCCAAAAATGTGAAAAGCCAAATGATTCCTACACCCGTTTACAAAGAGAAGAAGGTGACTCTAGACAGGCTCCTGTATGGAAGAAGTTAGAAGCTCCACAAAAATAAGTAAATAGGAAGAGATTTTTCACATCTTACAGAGGAGGACAGATTTAAATGATCAATTAACAATCTCTTAGAACTGGATGAAATGAACCAAAGCACCATTCTAGAGCATCTCAAGTCAAGTTAATGATTCCAAGCTGTGTTACCCCATCACTGTTTTTATTTCATGACTCTTTTTACCAAGAAAACAAGGTAACAGGCAAATTAGAGAAGATGTTCTGCACCCAACTAATGTCCAATACAGCCTTTCTATATTCAGAAAAGAGGAGAATGGCAGAGGGAGTAGGCATGTATCGATAGGATTTCATTTTGAGACTCACCTTTTTCTTCATTTTTACATTTTTGAAAATTGCATGGACTCTCCATGTTTTCGCAAACATCGCCCCAAAAGCAGTTGTGTAGCCCACTGTAAGTATCCATGTCCGAACCTGAAGCAAATAAAAGACACAGTTTAGATAAGTGAGTTAGGCTAAGCCATGGAAAAAAACCTTCTTCAGAGCTTCAAAAAGTTACTTCTTGGATTACAATTTCCAGAATTTCCAGCCAGCAAAGCCAAAGGCCAATGGTGGCTGTTTGATTCTGGCAGCTATGATTGAAAAAAAGGAATTTTCCCAATTTCTGTTGTGTCTCGTGCATTTACATCAGATAAATTTATGTTTTTAAGCACTAGGCCCATAAATCCAAAATATGAGCAGTATCCTTAGATCTACTACAAGTTTTCACAAGTAGCAGAAGCTATCAAATACAGCTATCTCAACACGACTTGAACTAAACAGTTAAAAACCCAAATGGGAAATAACGGATGTGCAAATGTTTTTGTATAGAAAACTGGCTAGCAATTCAGTGAAGCACTTTGAATTCCATGAATATGAAAAGAACTGGAGGACAGAATTAAACTCTTAACTTCTATTTATTTCAGTAGGATTTGTAAATGAAAAGCCTTTAAGAAGATGAAATAACATTTAGGTAAGGAAGGATCTGATAAAAGAAGGTATGCACCTTGGACAATGAAGTAGAAAAGGAAGGACAGGCATCTAGAAGAATGAAAAATTGTCTGCTTTTCGTCCCAGCAGTTTTAAATGTGGGACAGAGTGTTCAGCTGCCAATGTTGATGATGCAGTTTAAAAGAATCCTGCATCATTAGCATTTATGCTGCAGTTTTTGTGCTCCATTTTTCACCAGGCACATTACCACAGGCAACCCTATTGTTCTAAGAAGAAAAACAAGGCATCAGATAAACATTAGTGATAAACATTAGGAGTTGAACATAAACATCATCTTAATTGGGTTAATAAAAGCAAATTCTTGAATCCTGAGAAGGGAGATGAATTTACAAAGCCCAGTACATAGACACAGATCTTTTCAGCTCAGATGTTGTATTTTTCACTGCAGCATTTGAACTCACATTATTTTTTTTCTCTTTCAGTTTGACCCAACTGTCTGTAATTACAGCATACAATCAAATAGTATGTTCAATTCAAAAGTAGAGGTATAAATACAGCCACTACTATCTTGACAGAAAGAGGCCAAATTTCATCTTTGTGTTTGAAATAATTGTAAGCAGTCTGGAAATCAATCCAGTACGAAAAAAGATTTAAAAAAATGAAGATGCTGGCAAGTCTAATGGCAGAGATAAGATTTTACCTCACAAACTTTCTATGGGCCTTAACACACCATACCTTAAAACTGTGTTGTTCTGTTTAAAACCCAGCACTGCCATTTCTGTGACTGTATCAGGTCCTGAACACTCTCTACCACACCCTTTTGACTTCAGCGGATGAATAGCGTTATTCACAGTTCTTCCCTCTACATTACAGTGTTATTGGCAATTCCTTTTCTCCGCCTTTCCCCCACCCCACATCTCATGACTGGTTAGGTTTTTTTGTTTTTTTAAAATGCTATACTAGCACAGTAACACTGAAACATCATGACATTTTCCCTTTCAAGCAATGTCCTTTCAATGCAATGTTCCTGCACAGCAACACTATTGTGTGTTTGTGCTATAACGTTTAAAAGCATATTAAAAAAAATTGAAATTCAAATAAAAATTATAAAATTGCCAAGCTGTGTGATCCTCTGTAAAGTCAAAGGCTTTCATGGCCAGAATCCATAGGTTGTTGTGGGTTTTCCGGGCTTTGAGGCCATGTTCTATTTTCTTCTGATGTTTCGCCTGCATCTCTGGCTGGCGTCTTCAGAGGATCTGCTGGCATGGAAGTGGTGGCACCTCCATGCCACCAGATCCTCTGAAGAGGCCAGTCACAGATGCAGGCGAAATGTCAGGAGAAAATACTAACAGAACATGGCCTCAAAGCCCAGAAAATGCACAACAACCTGTGTGATCCTCTCTCCACTTCTGTTTCTGTGTTCACTCCCTGGAGTACCAGAAGTGTTCTGGAGATTACTGGGCAGAGATCACTATGGGAGTGGCTGAGGGGGAACAATCTGGGAACATTCACACCATACCCACTTCTGGATCAGCTACAGAAGGAAGTGCTATCAAGAAGCTGTACCACTACAGCTAACAGGATTGTTATGGGAAAGGGGGTCATTAACAGATTATTTCACATCCACTACTGGATCGGCTATGGAAAGAAGTGCTATCAAGAAACTGCACTACCACAGCTAACAGGATTGTTATGGGAAAGGGGGTCATTAATGGATTATTTTCAGCATGGAGAAAAGGGCTGATTTCAAACAGATCGCCATGTGACAGTTGCTTGTTAGCAATGATGTTATGTGATAGGACTGATCCTGAACCAGCAATAACATGTTGCTTTGGTGGTATGATACCTTCTTGCAATAGCGCCCTATGTGTGTTTATTTTAATGCAGTTCCCCTGTATTCCTAGGTGAGTGTACACCAAATAGCAAATACTGCTCTATATGCACTTCTGCATCATGATGACTAATTTTTAATTTCTTATTTTATATGCTGAATATGGAAACTAAGATTCCTAACTACAGAATTCCAATTCATTACAGGTATATTTAAATTTTAAAAAAGCAACCAAAGAACAGAGATGAACATTAGCAGCATATTGGTTATTTCAAATCATTACAAAGAAATGGCAAGGAATCACTTGGTAAATTTCTTATTATGAGATCTACTGATAAGCCACAGAAGTGGAGAAAGGTAGCTTTTTAATACAAACAGAACTGATTTCTCCATTTTGGGCTACTGGTTTGTTAAATGTAATGAACTGCATGTAAATTAAGGTGAATTGAGGCCTCTCTTATTGGTCAACTCCAAAGAGCTGATTTTGAAATCTTTTCATACATTATTACATTTACCAAATATTTGTCCAAGTTGCAGCTACCTAAACTTGTTGAAATACTAGATTTTGGGTTCTGCATATGGATTTATCCCTGTCATTCTTTGACACATAAATTAAAAACCTTGTTGTTCACCTGAACATGCTGAAGCCTTCTTCTTATTTCATATTCATCCCATTTCATTTACCCAGGCACCATAACCACTGGTGCAGTGGTAAGTTTTGAAGTACAGGATCTCACGAGGTGCAACGCATACCACCTTCTTACATAATGCTCCCTGTACTGATCATTCTCCTTCCATCCTACTCCCTTCCCTCACTTTACCGCATGCCCTCACAATGTTCCTCTCCCTTGCTTCTTGCATTCTGCCAGTTTCAGTGCTCCCACCCTTTCCTTGCTATTCCCTCCCTCGGTTCCCCTCACACCCTCTCTGTGCCTCTTTCTTTCTGTCTTGCTTCTTACAGAACAGCACCAGCACTACTCCCCCTCTCATTCGTCTTCTCTCCCTTTCCTCTCCTCACATATCCACAATGCTATTCTTCCTTGCTTCTTCCACTCTGCAACTTGGGTTGTTCACTCTTCCTTCCCTGCTACTCTCTCCCTCACCCCAACTTGCACCCTTGTTGTGTTTCCCTCCCATGCTTCTTGCACTCACCCACTCGCACTGCTCACTCTCCCTTCCCTGCTGCTCACATTCTCCCTTGCTTCTTGCACTCCACCGTTTCCACCATCATTCTCACCTCTCCAGTCTCCAAAAGTTGGGGTGGAGTTGTTTCTCATAGAACAATTTCACAGACGTGTGCCTCCATGTTTTGACCCCATATCCCAGCTCCAACAAGGGACAGAGATTTTTTTTAACAAAAAAAAAAAAAAAGGAAAATGAAAGCCTGATCCAAACAGGTACTGAGTGCCATGCTTTGAAGTTGGGTAAAACCTGATCAAACTGAGGGTATGGAAACCCTACTTATAGCAAGATTTCCATATAGAATCTAAAACTGAAGAAGGCTGAGTTGATCTAAAGCAATTTCTAGCAGTTTTCATCTCTACCAGGTAGAGTTATTCCTAAATACTTTGCATAACAACAGGAATAGCTTATAACAATACATAATTGCTGGGAAAATCAGTTTCCCCTTCAATTACGGTGGGGACTTGAAACTGAACTCAGAGACAACAAAAGAATCCAAGAGGCATGGTAGATGATGACACAGCTCCTGCTAATCATAATATCCCAGGGCTTTGACTTTGTCAGCCCTGGCTCCTCTTTATCTCTGGCTATAACTCTGCAGCTCAATCCACTTTTAATATTTAACATTTAACATTGCAAATGGAGTGTTTTCTACTGCAGAATGTTCCTATTGTTAACAACAAATGTATTGACACTATATATTTATAACTGAAACCATTTCATCTGCTATGGCCTGGTCCTTCATAATCTGGGATTTGTAGTTCACTGAAATGCAGAGGATTCACTGCCAGAGCATTCCAGCAGTAAAGTTAAAAGAAGTGCACAAGACATCTCTAGCAGAGAATTTTAAGTACCCCACCAAACGACAAATCCTAGGATTCTACAGGCTGAGGCCTACAGTTAAAATGCTGTCAAGTTTTTACAACTATATAACGCTGATATACTCCAGGCAATATGACACAATCTATGAAATAAATCCTGTCAAATTTATTGTGGTTTATGTATGGGTAGGGCAATAAAGGACTTAGTCCATAGTGTGCTGTACAAAACAAATATAAAGAACAAGGCAAACAGGTTTGCTATAAGGACTATCATAATCCTAACTATAAAGACTACTTCTGATAGAAAAAAGCCAAAATAGGATGAAATGTTTGAAATCGTAACAGACATTATTTCACAAAAGGATGTACATCAGAAGTAACTTAGTGTGGAGTAGTAGTGGTGGAATCCTCATTCTAGTGCCAAATTAAAGGTTAAGGTTAAGAAAGCTTCAATGCCAAAAAAAAAACCCCCCCAAAAAAACAACAACAGGAGAATGCAGACTGTCAGTTTCTGACTTCAGTAGCCAATATGCATATCAAATAGTAGACATTCCAAAACCCACTAATTCACTACATTTAAAATTCATAGCTGATTAAATAGAAATCAGTTTAAAAGTATAAGATTTCTAATTTCCCATCACCTGCCACCCATAGTTTTAAGTGTATTTACCACCTTTCAACATTTCAATTTTTTCCTGATTGTTAGGTAGGTGTCTTTTTTTTTTTAAATCTGTGGAGTTCTCAATTCCTTTTGCAATCTTACGTCACATTGTAGAGTTAAGGCCACTGAAGGCATTAATTGCTGCATTTTGGCATTTGGATACTTACAATTTCTTTGACACTTACACTGCACTAACCTTTTAACTCTGCACATAATGGATTTCTTTCATATATTTTTGAAAGACTGTAATGGCACATGGGTACACCGAAGTAATGGATTTCTCAGTGATATATACCAGCAAAGTAAGCTGTCACCAAATATTCTGAAATTTCAGACACCTTCATATGTCTCATCTTTTCTGTCTTGTTATTTATCTTTACTTCTCTACTCTCACCTTGACAACCTTCATTGCTCCTGATTATGTAGAATCTATGATGTGCTATGGCCCTTTTTTTTATGTATAATTAAACAAAAACAAAACTCCTCAAGCACACCTACATTTATGTCAGTCCTTCCACTGATACAAGCAATGAGATGCTCTCAAACATTCATTTCCTGAGATAACGTCCTAGGTCTCGTGGGTCTCAGACAGATAAGCCATGCCTTCCTACCATTAAGTGTTACTGACCACTTTTGCTTCTATTAGCACTATATCTAACATGCTATCTCAGAGTTTCCAACTGTGCTACTATCAGAACCATCACATTTTTAAAATTTGTCTCACAAGGGGGCTATGAGTTCTGAGCAGTGCAATAGACAGATTCAAATAAACGCTATGGTAGCGTTTGCATTTTCAAAGGAAAACCAGACATTGTTTCTTTGTCTTGCCATGCTTTGGAATACTCTAAGATCTTTTGTAACAGACACAATCTAATTAGTTTGCAAAGTATCTCCTGGAGCTCCCTCTTAAGATACCAAGAAACAACTCAGCGAAACTCAAAATATAAGTTTGCTGCTTTGTTATTTTTTCATGCTCGTAAGTATTGTGACTAACATTTCTAGCTGCCTGTCCTCTCTTTAGGATGGTCTACAGTAGAGGTGTAAAGTGTGTATATGGTTCCCAATTTTTGAGGCTTGTAAGAGCTTTCACTTTTAGTGGGAAGCGTCTTTTGAAGTAGTCTGCCTCCTGAGGGCCTTTTTCTTGCCCCTCGGGGTGTTTTAGGACAAGTAGAGGCTTTTGAAAACCAGGAAGTGAATCAGATTGACTCCAATTTATGGGAGCTCTATCCTAGAGTTTTCTTGGAGGATTTATCCAGAGGAGACTTCTTCAGAAACTGAAAGGATTTGACTTGCCCAAAATTAATCCAGTGGATTTCTATGGCTGAGCGGGGATGCAAACCCTGATCTCCTAGAGTCCTAATCCAACAGTCAAATCACTACACCACTCTGGCTCATTTCCCTCTTGGTTTTAAGATCTTTCTTTGGCTGAAAAAATTGCTGATGGAGCAAAAACATTGCCAAACTGCCCTGACATTTACTATAAGCAATGGGGGAGGCATTTTGAGTTTAAAATACAAGATAAAAATGTCACACTCTCCAATGGTTCTGATTTGGCAGGAATAGTCCCAATGAACCCTCTGTCATCCCACTTTGTCCACTGCTTTAACAAGTCCCACCTTCTCTCTCGTCTCCCCACTTTTGTCCTTTGTTGTCAGCTTATTTCAGTTTGCTGCAAACTGAGTTCAAAGCGCAAAAACAGTTTGCACTCAATTTATTCAGCAGGGGGAAAAGGAGAGGAGAGAGAAAAATTCCCAGTAGACTGAGGAAGAAGCAAACTTCTGCAGCCTCTCCTAGCTTGTCTGTTCTTCCTCATTAATAAAGTTTGCCATCATGACCCATTCTGCTGTTGCTTGGCCATATCTCTGAAATGCTGGAGGATATGAAATTTGGGGTTGGATACGGATGTAAATCTTCAGTTGGTATGTGTCAGAGTGGATAGTTACACTGGCTTTCTCCCTGCTTTGGGGAAAAAAATTGAATATTCCTCCATAATGTTCTTGTTGTATTTGAACACCCCAATGTGTTTTAAAGGAACTATTCTGCAGAGAAAAACACTTTTATGTGCAGCAAGCATGGAGTTTTTGCACCCAAAAAGTGTTTTTCTCTTCAGAATAATTTTTATACAACATTTTGGAAAATTCTAATATCAAGAGAAAACTGCACTGAATTCTCACCAGTCTATTGTTCTTTCTGTCAGGACTTTCTGAGTGCCAGGAAACCCATTTTTCTACCTGCGAACAAATAACTGAGAATAATCTTTCAGTCCTAGGTGGGTGATGCAAGCCTGAAAGAGGCCCTCTGAATTTCCATGGGATGGTGATCAGTGCGGCTTCCCCAACTCCTGGAGTTGCCTATCCATGAGCTACAAAGTATTAGGAATACCAAACTGTTTGATTGGCCTTAGCTGTACACTGTCTATTGCTACAGAACAAGTCTTCTTATTTATACATAAAATATTCAGAGTACAAAATGAAGTACAGTGGTTACATTTAGTCCTGATTATGGCTTAGCATTAATAAATGGCATTAGAAGCAGTGGTGGGGGATAGATGGGTCTTACACTTGGCCAAGAACACATTTTAGTCCTGTTGCAGCTATATTGAAGATTTTCACCAAAATACATAGGCCCACTTTACCAAAATCCACTGAGAGGACTAGGTGGACTAGGAGAACCAAAATGGGGATATTTTTTTATCCCAAGCTTCATCTATAGATCAAGACTAAAAGCTGGGTGGGCTGCAGGTTCCCCATCACAGGCCCACTAATGTCCTGAAACCAGGTCAGAAACCAGATTGAAAAGGGTCAGCAAGATACATTACAAGAAGGAAAGCCAAGAACTGCACTGCCAAATTTAGGTTCCTGTTCAATCAAGAGCTTAACTGCCTTCTCCAATACGAGCGGATCTGAGAGTGGGTTGAAGTTAGCTACCCTGTGGCAGCACAGACATGGTTCTTTGAGAAGAGACGTCCATCCTTTAAGAGCACATTGCAATTTAATTATTATAAAGCTGATCTTTCAATCAAAATCAGTACAGCTGCTCCACACTTCTTCAAATTAAACACACTTTTTCAGACATCAAAAGCCTAAATGGCTCCAGATAAAAGTACAGAAAACCAGAGTACAATATAGGGAATGACTCCTGTCAAAGCAAAATATAAAGAACGCGTCTCTGTTAAAGTGCTTCAGAGTTACTTACAGTACAAAGGGTCTCAAATGTTGTGTCAGAGACAAAAGATCCATCCAGGCCAAAAAGGAATATAGATGCATAAGACAGCATCCCTCCAAGAATAATGAGGTTGTTCATGTAAGGACTGGACATCTTTATCAACCTGTGGAAAGAAGACAGACATAATAAATAGCAATTACAATAATAAAAATCAAAACTCCAAATGAGATAGCAGTTCTTTCACAAACCAGATCATCAGTAGAGGGGATCTGCTGAAAGGGTATCAAAAAAGTACTTAGGAACTCAAGGCAAGTCACTAGGGTCATTTCCGCACTAGATTGTTATAGCGCTATTATTCCACTTTCAACATCCTATGGAATCCTGGGGTTTATAGTTTAGGGAGGGGGTAGCCAGCCTCTCCCTAAACTGCAAACCCCAGGTTTCCATAGGATGTTGAAAGTGGAATAATAGCGCTATAACAGTCTAGTGCGGAAATGGCCTAGATGTATAGTATACTACTGCATCCTGTACTATCCTTGCATGCTAAAGCCATATAAAACTAAAGGGCTACAATTAAATAAGTGAATCGTCAATAGCATGTGACGTCGCTGCTAAAATTATAAAAGCCAGAACACCTTGAAGTACAACAGCAATTTAAACAAAAAACACCAACTTTTCTTCTACAGTGTTCAAAATGGTAGCTACGTTAATCTATTTTAGTGTTACTAAAGATACACAAGAATCCAATAGTACCTTTAAGGCTGACAAGGAATATCTTCCTATATGAACCTGCCTGAGTTTTAAGATCTTTTTGGGAGGGCTTCGTTTTCATCTCACCACCATCACAAGCCTGTCTGATGAGGACCCTGGAGAGACTATTCTCAGAGGCTATGGAATTCCCCTCCACAGGAAGCTGGGTTCTCCCCCTCTCTTCTCTCCTTTTGCCAGCAAGCAAAGATCTTTTAATTTAAATAGGCAATTAATAACTAATTTGTTGCAGGGAATTTTTTTAATGCAATGTTTATGCTGTTTTTTAAAACTTTACTGTTAAATTTTTAAATGATTTACACTTTTTAAAATTTAATGGTGTTTTAATATAATTTAACTGTGTTTTAACTTTAACTATAATAAAATAAACAAAGAAGAAAAATAAGTTTTTAGTGTAAGCTTTCATGGACACCATCTATGCATCTGATAAAGTGGATCCACAAAAGCTAATGCTAGAAATTTCTTCTTCCCAATTAGTTTCAAAGAAGCTACTGGTTTCCTTTATACCTTTTTTTCTACAGAAATCAGCTGGGCAGGGTTTTTCGGGGAATTTCACAAAAATGGTATCTCAACATAAAAATTCCTATTAAGTTCATACTGGTGTACACATTTCTCTAAGCTGGGGTTGTGAGGGGACTGTTGCCTTCCAGAAGTTGTTAGATGCCCAACTCTCATCAGCCTCAGCCAGCAAAGCTGAAGGTCAGAGATGATGAAAGCTGTACCCCAATAACATCTGGAAGGCCATAGGTTCCCAACCCTTATCCACGTAGATGAGCCCCTTCATAGCTGTCTGGTGCAAGAAAACTAGAAGAGTAACAACAGGACTGGGAAAATATCCTATTTGCTGGCGTATAAGACTCACTTTTTTTCCTGAAAAATGCTGTTTGAAAATGGGGTGCATTTTATATGTCAGTGCATCTTACATGCCAGCAAGTAGTATTTGCCCACGTATAAATGTGGTGCGTCTTATATGCTGGCAAATATGGTAATGCATGCACAGACATGCCCAGGTAGGCATACTAGTGACCTGCAGTGATACATCTGTTGATTTTTTAAAAATATATTTAAAAAAACTTAAGGAGTTGATAGCTCAAGATTTAAGTATGCATACTATGAGAAAAATGACTGAAATAAGAAAAGGATTGCTGGGCAAACAAAACAACGCGTACAAACACACACCAGAGACAGAGATTCAAAATGAGGGCTCCGTGTGTGTGTGTGTGTGTGTCTCCTCAAGTTGCTTGTTGACTTAGGGTGACCCCATGAATTTCACAGGGTTTTCTTAGGCAAGGAATACTTAAAGTTAGTTTTGCCAGTGGCTTCCTCTGAAGAACAGCCTACAGCATTTGGTATTTGTTGGAGTGTCCCATCCAAGCACCAACTAGGGCAGACCCTGCTTAGCTTCCAAGATCACACAGGATCTGGTGCCTTTAGGAGTTCATGCTATCTCTGTATGTCCTATAAGTGGTGTCTGCCATTTCAGCACACTTATACATGCAAACAGCTTTGTAAGGAAACAAGTCTAAAACTGAACCATCTTATGCAGGATCAGAGAAGCAGCTTTCTGTGCAAATTGTAGAAATATGCAAATCTATGTGCTTGCTTTATAAATAAGTTTAGATGAGCATTATTATGGCTAAATGTCTTTGATCTCCTATACTGAAGCAACTCCTTACATTACACAGTGGTTTAATTAGCTGGGGATTATGCTAATAATACACAGTGGAAAACACTAATTTTGATCTAACAGAATAAAAGGATTTAATAAAACGTTCCAACACAAAGATATTATACGGTAACATCAATTAAGCAGAATGTTATTTAAAAAAAATATTAGGCATGATCCAGCCAAAGTTAAGCACCTTTAAGACAATGGTTTCAACAGGAGAGATTTAAGTATATGCCTAATTCTTTTGCTTGAAGTAACATGCAGTCCATTACCATGCATGTTTATTTGGAGATAAGTCCCTCTGAGCTGAGTAAGAGTAGACCCTCCCCCCACTTTCTTAAGTCTGCAATCTTAGGGGTGATTAATTTTGACAGGATCATGCCCACTGCCTTTTAGGTCATCAGCATGTAGCCTCTTTAGTGCTAATCACACTAATTCAAGGGAAGGAGCAGAGAAGGCAAAATGTAGACACGCAAAGGAAGGCAGGCAAAATTCAACCCTCGGACAAATTCCATGCTGTACTTGGTCTAATTTCAAAAGCATTCTGCAAGCAATCCATTCAGATTCTTGACAGTCACGATCTGGGTGAGAGGAAGGGAAGGGTGGTGGTGGTCCAGCCCATGTTATTTCCCATGGTACATCCAAAATCCACAAAACAGGGACACCTTTATTGGGCCACCCAAAATGCATACACACACACACACACACACACATAAAGCAAGCTTTCAAAGTACTTCAAGCAAAGGCGTTAAAAATCACACAGAAGAAGAAAAATGATTATGTTAGAGTCACAGACCTACATTTTGTCTCAGCTGTTACTTTTGTTGTCAATTAAGATATCCCTAGACTCAGAGGGATATCAATACAGGTCGAGACCACTCCCTTTCTTGGTCATATGGAGACCAGGGACAAAGGGCAGTACAACACAGCCAATAACATTTCAAATCCATTAGTAGCAGCAAAGTAACTCCCATTATCTGACAGGTTACCCTCAACAGAGAAAGGTTTTGACCCCAATTATAGACTTACTTCTGATTTCGGTTTTTGATGTTAAAGAACAAAAAAGCACTAGCCATGATCATTCCCAAGATAGTGAGTGCTGAAAGAATACTGTATAGAGGGAGAGAGATCTTGCGAAGCTGAGGCTGGACAATTGTTCTGTCCTTTGGCGGTTCTATTCCTAAAGTGTCAGAAAGAAAAGAAAGAAAAGAGAGAGTGAACCTTACATAAATGCAGCATCCTTGTCGGTAATAAGCCAACAAAATAAGTTTATAGCTACAACACTTCTATATTTTTCTTGTCAAAGTTTTTGTCTTTCATAGGCATAAGCTACAAGGAGCGATTCTTTACTGGACCAAGGCTGTGAGTACCTCAGGCCATTTCTGCACTAGACTGTTATAGCGCTATTATTCCACTTTCAACATCCTACGGAATCCTGGGGTTTGCTGTTTTGGGAGGGGCTGACGAGCCCCTCCCAAAACTGCAAACCCCAGGATTCCATAGGATATTGAAAGTGGAATAATAGCGCTATAACAGTCTAGTGCAGAAATGGCCTCAGTAATCTGAGTACTACCTAGCTCACAGATGGGGAAAGCGTGGCCTGCAGGCTGTTTGTCTCTGATAGCACCAAAGTGTTCTCTTCAAATTTTTAGCCCATGTTTTGGTCCTCTTAGGCTATTTAAACCCCAGAAGAGTTCTTTTTTTTTTTTTTTTAAAAAGGAATTAAACCAAGAGTTGAAACTGGGGAGGGTTCTTGTAACTTTGACAGTTGTATAGAAGAGGACATTTCAGCAGATGTTGCTTGTCAAGCAACCAGTTGCTTAACATCTGCTGAAATTCCCTCTTCCACACAATCATTAAGGGGACAGGAGCCTTCTCCAGTTTTCACTTTGGCAATCCTGATCGTAGCCTATATTGATGGGCAGTCTCTCTCCCTGAAATCTGTTGTTTAAAAATGAGTTCATTGAAGCCATATGGGTTTTATAAAACATTACAAATTATAGCAACACAGCTTCAGTTGTATGCTATTTACATATGTGAAAAGTGTATCTATGAGTACCTGGGGCTCTTTGAGATACCAGTGACTAAACCTGGAAATGTATTCTGCCTTTTTTGAATAGTGCAAGGACTTGTATACATTTCATTATTTATTCATTCAGAGATGGACAAGTGCCAAGGCTCTCAGCTATCCGCTTTGGTAAAAGCCACAACTTAAATACTTATTGTATTTATTCGAATAAATTTGTACACTGTATCACCTCATTTATTGAAGAATGGTGGAATGCATTCTCTGACAATAGGACCAGATTGTCAAATGCCAGATTTCAACACAAGATATGCTATTGTTGCTTCAACAGGCACAACAGTTCCTTCCCATTGCTGTGCTATGGGCTGAAGAAGCTTTCGACACTAAAACTCTAGACAGTATGCAGTTGTTGATGGCACTGGGAGACTGCTCACCGGGCTGATATCGGTCAGAACAAAAAGGCATTGTGCCTGTAGCTATTTCCTCAGTTCTGTCTGCATGGAGAAAATCAGCACTGGTGTTCAACAACACTAACCCATCCCAGGCAGAGATGACAGGGTGCAGGAAGGGGGACAATGCATCCTTGCTGACTGCAGAAGCACAGCCTTAACCCTGCAGCCCTTTTCATGGTACACAAATTATATTCTGTATTCTACTTCAACTGCTATGGCAACATCCCATGGAATCCTGGGGTTTGCAGTTTGGCCAAAGGCACTAGAAGAGATCTCTGGCTGAGACTTCCAAATACCTCTCCCTAATCTGCAAATCCCAAAACACTATGGGAGGGAACCATGGCAGTTAAACTGGAGTAATTGTGCTATCATTGTGTGAAAGTGCTTGACTGGTGTCCTCAAAATATTATCCAAAGGAAAGAGGGACTGTACTTAATTCACATTCTCCAGCCTCTGCTTATTTACTTGGGGCAGCCTCCACTTCCTGATCCTTTCTAAGTCCTTGTCCAGTTTTCTTCCTATTTTCCTCCCTTGTGGGAAGATTTCAGGGGTACCATTTAAATATCAAGTTAAATGGAAACGCAAAAATTACCATTCTGTGAGTTTCTGCCTCCTCCATAGACTGAAATTTTTGAATAAGCAGCAGAACTATATGAAAATAAATGCATAGAAACTAAGGTCCCTATCACACTACACTATTATAGAGTTATTATTCCACTTTTAACTGCTCTGGCTATACCCTGTGGCATTCTAGGGTTTGTAGTTTGGTGAGGCACTCGAGCTCTCTGGCTGAGAGTTCGAAATGCCTCTCCCTAAACTGCAAATCCCATGATTCCATGTGATATTGCCATGGCAGCTCTAATAGAATAATAACACTATAACAGTGTAATGTGGTAAGGCCCTATATGTGTGGTCTTAAGCATACTTGGTAGGAAGCCAACTCAGCTTTGAGTGAAAGCACTTAGGATTGCACTACAATGTACCAGGTCTACCCAGAACCAAGAAGCAATACATCACAAGAAAGTAACTCATGTGTGTGAGTGTATATGAGACAGAGAGAGAGAGCGAAAGAGAGAGAGAGAGATTTGTACCCACCTGATGGTTGATGGAAATCAATTTCTTTTGTTCACTTGCTGAGAGTCAAGGCAGACTTTGGATTCCACAAGGGTAGTTGCTACCATGAGGATCCCCAGCTGGATCAATTGTCAATGTACTGGGTGTAAGCCTGATTGCCTACTTATCCCTGAGGTCTCTTAAGGAGACTCCTGCACTAGATTGCACAGACACACAGACACCATCCCCTGCAAACTAGATCTGTCCCCTTGTCAAAACCACCAAATTTGTAACAAAAATCAAATTTTTGTGGTGCACTAAACAACATACCTCTTAGTATCCAACTAACCTTAACACAGAAATAAGGAGAGCAAGATGAGAAGGAGCCCAGGGGATGTCTGCTCCCCTCCCACAAAGTAGTGCTGCAGGAAGCTGGGTTTTATGCACCTAGATTTGAGTGAAGCCTCCAAACTACCCTGGGATCTTTCACTTCCAACCAGATGGCCTTCTCACTATTTCCCAGAGTCTGCAAAAAATGTATGGGCTCCTGGGAATGGAACAGCTGATGCACCTGGGAAAATGGTGCCCCACTGCTGTTTGCTTCCACTACAGGAATGCAAATGAGCTCCCTAGTGAGATGGGGCAGTGTTTCTTGCTGGCAGGAAATTCCCATGCCTACTACACAGATGACATCTCAAAGTCTCAACCACATGTGGTACTTAGTAGAATGAGAAGGAAATGCCTGAAGGAATAAAGATTTTTAAAGAATTTTAAATTATATGGAACAGAAGGCATGGAAGAGCTGTAGAAAAACCCTGATTCCTATCAAAAGGACATGAAACTCACAAGACTACTTGTGCCTTCAGATCAGGAGTTGATGACACTAGTTCAGATGGACAGACCATGCTCTGGCCCTCAGGGAGAGAGGAGAAATGGTGATGGGAAGAGGAAAAGAAGAAGAAGAAGGAGACCTTTAAGGTGTTTGTGGGAGACATCCTGCCTCCAAAGGGCAACTGTTGCAAAGAAGGAAAACCCCACAGTAACATCTTTCTGCCCATTTTTCCCTTTGTATTATAACACTGGAAAAAGTTGGGGTGGGTAGAACTTTGCTAGAAGTGAGAAGAGTGTAAGCCACACGGCAATGGGTTTTGTCCAGCAGCAGAACTGAAACATCTCTATGTGTCGTATTACATGTGACCTAAAAATTATACAGAAATCTATAATACCATTCCTGTACTTTCTTTTGTATTCATGTCTTACCTTGGAATCTGATGGAGTTGTTGAAGATTTCCAGTGAATCAAGTATAGCATTAAATTCTCCCACCTTCACTTCTTTTTTGTCTGCAGAGAAACAAACAAATGGGATTCTTTATGTCAGTTCACATCTTCCTCATTTCTAATAGCTACTACATTTACTTTCCTGACAGTGCCACTGTTGCCATCTTTATGGCCATCTCTATAGTTAAGATAACACATGAAATGACTCAACTAAATTAAATGAGTTGTGGCTAGATTGTAAAGCATCTCCACTACTGAGTCCCCTCAGGGAGAAAAGCAGGATAAAAATAAAGATGATAATAATAAATAATAATAATAATACTGTACAGTTGGTATAGACCAAAATATTTTGGACCTCAATTTGTCTAAAATTACTGCAATCATGACTACCATAACTCAGAACCTCTCATACACCAAGAATGGCAGTTTTGTACGATGGAGAGTCTCATTATTTCCTCCCCTATACACTTAATTATGAGACTGAAACATGGCTCACAACACCCAGCTTCTTTAGATTATTCATTTTTTTAAAAAAATTTCTTCCTCCATGGCATAAGCAAAACCCCTGCCATTGGAACACAATGGAGAAATACAAGACTTTAGCATAGCTGTCTTTCAGCAGCTACTGTGGTCATGCTTCTCCCCCAAAGGTAGGGATAAACACAGGAGCTCCTGTCTTTTACATTCCATGTGAATCCCAGAAATCTCTTTTCCATACAATGTGATGAATTACTTTAGAT
Organism: Iguana delicatissima; assembly: GCA_948472985.1. Taxonomy (NCBI): domain Eukaryota; kingdom Metazoa; phylum Chordata; class Lepidosauria; order Squamata; family Iguanidae; genus Iguana; species Iguana delicatissima. The sequence goes on from CAOKZL010003040.1 coordinate 51,728, forward strand.
TTGCTTATTCTTATTTCCAGGTGAATTCTGGAAATTCAAAGGGTTATTTTTCAGGTAGCAGTGTTAAATTGTTTTCCTCACCCCAAACTTATACAAATATATACTCCATACTTAGGACTGCAAAGAAACTATCTTATTTTGAGAGTGGGCCTGTCCTACTTCCTCACTGGCACATGATGATCCGGTCCTGCTTTTAGAGGCTGGGGGAGGCGATGTTGTTTCTACAAAGAATCTGTGTTTCAGCTGGGATTGTTCTGCAACCAAGAGCAGATGGGCAAGAGGAGAAAGCAACCATTCAAAGGGCACATAACAACATCTGCAAATATGCTGTCTATTTGCAGTGTTGTGAATTCTAACTCAGGATAATAAAACTGAGACTTAAGCAATGTTATTGGTATCTTCAATCACTCTTTATGTATATGGTGTGTGTGTGTGTGTGTGTGTGTGTGTGAGAGAGAGAGAGAGAGAGAGAGAGAGAGAGAGAGAGGGAGAGAAATAACATATTAATAACACTACAAAGAGAGAAAAATTATGCAAGATAAAAATGGATAAAACCGCAACAGCACTTCCTACCTATCTGTCAGACAACTGATAAGCAGAACTAAAAGATATCAGTGAGACTTCTGTGGCCAGAAGAGTGAAGAATGATATGAAGTTTTTTAAGCATATCAAGACTAAAAAAGTTCTTTCTGTGTGCCACTAACTAAATCACAGTGTCAAAGCTGTCAGTCAGGACATAGAATCATAGAATCATAGAAATGTAGAGTTGGAAGAGACCACAAGGGCCATCCAGTCCAACCCCCTGCCACGCAGGAAAACCCTCAAAGCACTCCCGACAAGTGGCCATCCAGCCTCTGCTTAAAAACCTCCAAAGAAGGAGACTCCACCACACTCTGTGGCAGCACATTCCACTGCCGGACAGCCCTGACTGTCAGGAAATTCCTCCTGAGGTTCAGGCGGAATCTCCCCTCCTGCAGCTTGCATCCATTGCTCCTTGTCCTGGTCTCAAGAGCAGGAGAAAACAAGCCCACTCCCTCCTCGACATGACATCCCTTCAAATATTTAAACATGGCTATCATGTCCCCTCTCAACCTTCTCTTATGCAGACTAAACATACCCAGCTCTCTAAGTCTGTCCTCATAGGGCATGGCTTCCAGGCCCCTCACCATTTTGGTTGCCCTCCTCTGGACCTGCTCCAGCTTATCGATATCCTTCTTGAATTGGGGTGCCCAGAACTGGACACAGTATTCAAGATGAGGTCTAACCAATGCAGAATAGAGTGGTACCAATACCTCCCTCGATCTAGACACCATACTCCTATTGATGCAACCAAGAATTGCGTTGGCCTTCTTGGCTGCCGCATCACACTGCTGACTCATGTTCAGCTTGTGGTCTATGAAGACTCCTAGATCCCTTTCACACGTACTGTTAGCCAGCCACGTGTCCCCCATCCTATATTTCTGCATACCATTTTTTCTGCCTAAGTGTAGGACCTTACATTTCTCTCTGTTGAAGTTCATTTTGTTAGCCTTGGCCCAGCTCTCCAATCTGTCCAGGTCCTTTTGAATTTTGATCCTGTCATCAGGCGTATTAGCAACCCCTCCCAATTTGGTGTCATCTGCAAATTTGATCAGCGTGCTCTCTATTCCTTCATCCAAGTCATTAATGAAGATATTGAACAGCACCGGGCCCAGGACAGAACCCTGTGGCACCCCACCAGTCACGTCTCTCCAGGATGAGAATCTGCCATTGGTGACCACCCTTTGGGTACGGTCAGTCAACCAGTTACAAATCCACCTGACAGTAGCCCTGTCCAGTCCACATCTTACTAGCTTCTTTGCAAGAATGTCATGGGGAACTTTGTCAAAGGCCTTACTGAAATCAAGATATACTATGTCCACAGCATTCCCTTCATCTATCAAGCAAGTAACTCTATCATAAAAAGAGATAAGATTAGTCTGGCATGACCTATTTTTGAGAAATCCATGTTGACTTTTCGTAATTACGGCATTGTTTTCTAAGTAATTAGAAACTGACTGTTTGATGATCCGCTCCAGGATCTTTCCAGGTACTGATGTCAGGCTGACTGGGCGATAATTATTTGGGTCCTCTTTTTTTCCCTTCTTGAAGATGGGGACAACATTTGCCCTCCTCCAGTCTGCCGGAACTTCTCCGGTCCGCCAAGAGTTTTCAAAGATTATAGCAAGAGGTTCCGCAATGACCTCTGCTAGTTCTTTTAAAATCCTAGGATGCAATTCATCTGGCCCTGGAGACTTGAATTCATCCAGTGTGGCCAGGTATTCCTGTACTACCTCTCTATCTATTCTGTGCTGCATTTCCCCCACTTCCTCACCTGCTCCCCAACCGCCAGGTTGCGTGTTTTTATCCTTTTGGGAAAAAACTGAGGCGAAGAAGGTGTTGAGGAGTTTTGCCTTTTTTCTTCCTCCTGTTATTAATTCACCATCTTCCTTGTGCAGTGACCCTATCGTCTCCTTCTTTTTCCTTTTGCTGCGGACGTATTTAAAAAAGCCCTTTTTATTGTTTTTAATGTCTCTGGCCAGCCTAAGTTCGATCTGTGCTTTAGCCTTTCTGACCTTCTCCCTACATCTCCTGGCTACTTGCTTATAATCTTCTTTGGTGATTTCCCCCTTCTTCCATTTCCTGTACATGTTTTTCTTAATACTTAGCTCAGCTGAGAGCTCTTTAGTCAACCATTCCGGTTTGTTCAGATGCCTTCCATTTTTCCTCCTTAATGGCACAGTTTTAGCCTGTGCCTTCAGTACCTCCCTTTAAAGAACTCCCATGCATCCTGAACTCCTTTCTCATTGACTATTCTTGACCACGGGATTTCAGCCAGCAGCTCCTTCAGTTTACAGAAGTCTGCTTTTTTAAAATCTAAGATGAATGCCTGGCTACACTTGCCTTCTCTTCCCCACTGAATACAAAATTCTAATAGGGCATGGTCACTCTCTCCTAAAGATCCAACCAGTTCTACTTCATTAACAAGGTCTTCCCCGTTGGTCAGGATCAGATCCAGAATATTTGATCCCCTTGTCGCCTCTTCCACCTTCTGGACCATGAAATTGTCTGCAAGACAAGCAAGAAACTTGCTGGACCTTGCCGCCTTTGCAGAGTTTGACTGCCAACATATATCCGGGTAGTTGAAATCTCCCATTATTACTGTATCTCTCCTTTTTGAATGTGCAGTCATTTGGTCTAAGAAAGTGCCATCGAGGTCCTCAGTCTGGCTTGGAGGTCTGTAGTAAACCCCCACTATAATATCCCTATTGTTTCTCGCTCCCTTAATTCTTACCCAGATGCTCTCGACCTGGCTTCCGGTGTTCAAGTCATGGATCTCTTCACAGGTGAAAACATCCTTGACATATAAGGCTACTCCTCCTCCTTTCTTATTTGGTCTGTTTCTACAAAATAGGCTATACCCCTCTATTCCTACATTCCAATCGTGAGACTCATCCCACCAGGTCTCAGTGATGCCTATCAAATCATATTTATTTTCCTGTACTAGGAGTTCAAATTCATCTTGTTTGTTTCCCATACTCCGTGCATTAGTGTAGAGACACTTAAGTCCCCGTGCCCTTCCTGCAAGTCCCATAGCATTGTTTCCACCCCTCCCACGATTGGATGCTATTCCTACTTGGCCAATATCATTTGGGCCTTTTTCCCTGCACTTGCCGAGTCCTTGTCCTGAATAATCTTGTCTCCCTCCCCAGTTGTACTTAGTTTAAAGCCCTCCTAATCCTCCTTGTGAGACTGTTTGCAAAAACGTTCCTGCCAAGTTTCGTGAGGTGCAGCCCATCCCTTGCCAGAAGCCCATGTTCCTGGAATTTCAAGCCATGATCCAAAAAGCCAAACTGTTGGCGGTGGCAAAATGTGCGGAGCCAGCTGTTGACCTCTACTATTGTCCTTTCCCTTTGTGCACCATATCCTTGAACAGGGAGGATTGATGAAACGACCACCTGCGCACCAAGGTCCTTAAGCTTTCTCCCCATAAGCTCGTAGTCCTTTGTGATGTGGTGAAAGCTGCGCTTCACCGTGTCATTGGTTCCAACGTGAACCAAAACGAGGGGCTTACGGTCAGTGGGCTTGACCAGCCTGGCTACCCTCTCTGTTACGTGGTTTATCCTGGCCCCAGGAAGACAGCAGACCTCTCGATTGAGCTTGTCCGGTTTGCAAACTGCCGGTTCGGTTCCTCTGAGCAAGGAGTCCCCAACCACCAGAACTCTCCTCCTCTGAGGCCTGTCCGGGGTTCTTCGACAAGCAGATTCTTCCAGGATTGCCTGGGCATTGTGTTGAGGTCGGGAGTGCTGGACTTCCCGATGTTGGATGCTGTCCTGTTGGTGTTGAAGTTCCAGTTGCCGAAGTTGGATTCCTACTTGCTGATGTTGTGTTTCCTCCTTCTGGTGCTCCTCATCATTCACAGCACCAAGAACGTTGAAGCGATTCTGTAGTTTGAGAGTCTCTGTTTCCTTCCTGGCCCTTCTACTTCTCCGTGTGACATTCCTCCAAGCATCGCTTTCCTGGCTCACGGAACTGATTTCCTCATCAGGCAGCTCCTCCACATATCCGGTCTTCAGGAAGGTCCTCTCTGCCCTATCTAAGAAGTCCTCACCTTCCCTAATAAGACGAAGATTAGAAACCTGTGTCTCCAGTTGCCGCACCTTGACCTCTAAGAAGGTGACCAGCTTGCACTTGCTGCAGGTGTACCCAACCACATCTTGTGGCAAGAAAAGGAACATGCCACAAGTGCTACAGGTGACAGCAGCAGCTCCCTCCCCTTCCATACTTGATAATACAGAGAATAGAACAAGAAAACAAAAACAAAAACAAAAACTGGGCCTCCTTTCTTAATTTGAGCTGTATAAGCTATGTCTGCTCAGCTAACTCCCAAGCTCAGTTGAACTCTTCCTAAATTTGTTCAGTCGCTATAAGGATTGGTTGTTCCTAAACTTGAATGGTTGAACTTGAAGGAATGAAGTAGATGAATGAAACTGCTCGCGCCATAGGCATGCGCCGCTGGCAGTTCCTAATAAAGCCTCCTTCCCCTAGCTGGCTCCTCCCCCTAGCTTGATTAACTCTCCCTAGTTTGATTGACAGTTAACTGACTAACTAACAAACAATTAGCTGACAATAGGCTGTGAGCTCAGGGAGAGCACACAGCCAGCCCAAGCAAAAACACACACACACACACACACACACACACACACACACACAAAAACCCACACAAAAAAAAAAACAGCACAGAGAAATAAGCAAACAAACTCAGCCCCACAGTCCTGCAAAAACACCTATCAAAGTTGTCTTCACAGACCCAGCTTACCTTCTGCTCTCTCCTCTGGAAGTCAGCAAGAAGACTGCTGGGAGTTCCTAATAAAGCCTCCTTCCCCTAGCTGGCTCCTCCCCCTAGTTTGATTGACAGTTAACTGACTAACTAACAAACAATTAGCTGACAATAGGCTGTGAGCTCAGGGAGAGCACACGGCCAGCCCAAGCAAAAAAAAAACCACACACACAAACACAAAAACCCCCCCACAAAAAAAAAAACAACACAGAGAAATAAGCAAACAAACTCAGCCCCACAGTCCTGCAAAAACACCTATCAAAGTTGTCTTCACAGACCCAGCTTACCTTCTGCTCTCTCCTCTGGTGGAAAGCAGCTGTTCTTACTGCAGTGGAGTACTGATTCTCTTTAGCATTAACTGAGGATTGGGGGAAACTTGCAATTTCATGCTAGAACTTCATAGTACCATCACATTAGTTTGTGTGTTAAACATTACACATTTCATCCCTTCTAATGTGTACATTCCCTGCATTTTTGAAAGCTGTGCTACTGAAGGTGAAGCTCTTCCTAGAGCCAGCCCTATTGTTAGGCAGAGTGAGACAACTACGTCAGGCAGCAGATGTTGGTGTCATGCTAGAACAGCAACTAGTTTTTTACTCACTTTATTATGATTGTGTCTTTACTGGCAAGTATGGGGAGAGGTGCTTCGGAGATTTGGTGACTAGTGCGCAGAAATAAATCAACTAGATTTATTGATTCGTTAATGGATTCAATAGTTATATCCCATTCAATATCACAGTATCTGAGGGCAGCATATAATAAATTAAATTTAGCCAATTTAAAACAGTAAATAAATAATACAAACTAAAAGCAACTACAATCAAAATCAAGAACTTAGGAAAGTTTAAAACCATAACACATGTGCAGATTTGGATGAAATCAATTAGGACCCAAAAGCTTTGGTAAAAAGTCATGTTTTTACTTGGTGCCAAAATGATGCCAGTATTGGTGGTGCCAATCAGGACTGTCACAGGAGGGCATTCCACAACCATGGTGCTACATCGGGGAAGGGCCTCTCCCACATCCTCTCATAGTGCTTTTCTGCCACTTGTAGGTCACAGAAGAGAGGCCCTCCAGTTGACATCAATATTTGGTCAGGCATACACAGGGAAAAAGACTCTCAAGTATTGAGATCCCAATCTGTTTAGGGCTTTGAATGTTATCAGCACCCAGAACTCAGGCCAGGAGCATACTGGTAGCCAGTACAACTCCTTAAAAACCAATGTTGTGTAGTTTCTATGCAATGTTCCAATAACAAATCTAATAGCTGCATTTTGTGCTAGCTGCAGCTTCCAAGTCATCTTCAAGGGTAGCCCCATGAAGAGCCCATTTTAATAGTCTAATCAGGAAGTTATTGATGCATGTACTGCTGTGGCCAGATTATTCCTGCCAATGAATGGTGGTATCTGACCGACCAGCCAAATCTGGCCTTAAGCACTCTGAACAACCTGGGTCTCCACTGACACAAGATGGATCTTGGAATATTCCTGCTTCTTCAGTGGTGTGCAGCCCCATCCAGGGCTGGTACCTTACCTAATTCCCACACCTTGAGAACCAACAATAAACAAGGCCTCTATTTTATTAAAACCCAGCTTCCGTTTATTGGTCCTTCCACAGTCATTACAGTATCTAGGCATCTAGTCCAGCACTCACACAACTCCAGCTGATTGTGACAACAAAAAGTAGAGCTGAATGCCCTAAGTGTATTGATGGTGCCCAACCCCAAACCTCTAATGATCTCACCCACTGGTTTCATATAGATATTGAAAAGCACAGAGGATAGACTAGACCTGTGGCATGCCAGAGCTTAATAGACATGGACCTGAATTAGAACCCTCCAGTCCCATTTCTAAAATGGCTCTGTAGATAGCACATTGTAGCACAGTGCCTCCTACTCTCAATCCACAGAGCTGATTCAGTAGGATAGCATAGTTAATAGTATCAAAAGCTGCTGAGAGATCTAAGAGGATCAATATGGTAGTACTCTTTATGTCTTTCACATTGAGTAAGTTGTCAGCCAAGCTCTACTTTCATTATTACGCACCTTGGGTGAGCAGCAAGCCATTGGGACAGGACTATAAAAGTGTGAGTGGGCAATAAAATGGCAAATGTGATTCGATGTAAGTAAATGTAAAGTGTTGCAAATTGGAACAAATGAATAAACAAGCCCAAACTTCACACAAACATTGATGAAATCTGAGTTGCCAGTGAGTAACTCTGAAAATGAACTTGAGATGATTGTGGATTGTTCAATGAATATGTTAACTTTATTGCTGTTATAATACATGCAGAAATTCAAGACATTTCATTGAAAATGATTTATTTTTGTTTTTTAACAGGACAATAAATTTAATGATACTGCGTGCAGAAGCAGTGAAAAGGTGAATTCCATGGTAAGGATCATTAAGAAAGGGTGCAAAATAAAGCTGTAGATAGCACTGTATCCTTACACAAATCATTACATAGATCAATGGTGTGGCTATGCTTAGAATATGCAAACTATATATTAAAAAGCTAGCAATGGTACAGAAAAATATATCAAAAATGATTGGAATAAGGCAACTCAACTGTGAAGGAACTGTGTATGATCTTTTGATGTCTAGTTTACTTAGTAACATTCTAACAATTTTCAAGTTTCAGCCAAACAAATGGAAATTTTCAAATTTTTAGACTTCCAATCTGCAGTATTCCAACAGATAATACTTACTCAGGAATCTCCATGTATCTGACAAGAAATAGAAAGCCACTAATCTATCCTGAAAAGAGCCACAATCCAGCCCACAGGTAATCTAGGAGTGCTCCTTTTTCCCCTCAAAGCTGCTATCACTTCAAAACTATTTCCCTGCCCCATTTCTCTCTCTATTGGGGAGGTGATTGGGTGGAGGGGATAGAATATGCATGCAATCTCCAGTGACTGATCAGAGATAACATGGGTATTCCATCCTCAGCTGCTCATCCTTCCCAACAGATGGAGTGAGTGAGGTGGGAGGGGAGGAAGGCATTCAGCCAATGCTTGCAAAGCCTGGCCAAGAAAGCATTACCACTTTTGCTTTCCTCCTTCTGGGAAGATAAAATGAAGGTGAAATTGAGAGTTTTTATTTGGGTTTGTGTTTGCTGCTGCTGAGAGGGGCTTGCTCCTACTCCCCATCTTTCCCCAGATTTCACCCAAATCAGCTGAAATGTTAGGTGGGAAAGCTCCACCCAATGCTTTGGTCAAGGAACCAGATGATGTTGGAGGGAGGGTGTAGCCATGCCCTTGGAGTCATCAGGTTTGCAGAGGGCTATGGCATGGGGAGTATGGGCCACCATCCTAGTATGGTTCCTTATGGTTGCTATATGTGATGAATTTCCCACAAAAACACAGTGTTTTTTAGAACTAGAAGGCGGGGCACAACAATCTTGGACAATGATCATTCTTGTTTGTAGTGTTACTGACCTGGGAATTAGAAGAGTCAGAGAATTAATAATCTGCAGGCCAACAAGAAGGTCCTTTTGTGCTTGTTCAGCAACTGAATAGGCATTAATGGAAGAAAAGCATTTGTAGGACGATGGATATATCATAGTATACTAACTGAAAGTTAACTGTTTCAATATTCTGCAAAACAGCTATTTTTTTCCTCAGCAATATTGGTGTCAACAGTTAAATATAATTCATTGTTTTCTGTCTATCTCTATAAGACTGGGGTTTGGACAGGTGAGATATAATAGGGAAGAACAATTGTAAATATTCTTCCTGCTCTAATTGCCAGATATCTCATCTGTTAGGGAGATTACTTTTGATAGCAAGATCTTCCTTTACATCTTCTGAATGATGCAAAAACATACCTTCCCCTTTACGCCAATGTGTAACTAAGAAAGATGACATTTAGACGCTCATGAAAGGAACCAGAGAACATGCTTCAGTTTTCAAATGAGACACAGAGCCGAGCTTATGGCTTCTACAAGCTCAGAGAAAGAGTTTTCCTGCAGAACTGCCTCTCCCTGGGGACTGATGTGGGCAAAGGATTCTACTCAAACTGTATATTTGCAAATAAAGAAAAATATTAGAAAATGCCACTAGCTTTCCATGGCTTTCCTGCCAAAAAGAAAAAAGAAAAACAAAACACTGAACCCAAGAAAATGCTGCACCACCCCCAAAACTTCTCACTCATGAGAAGTGGTGTGAACATTAACCATATGTACATCTGTGCATTTTAAGTCTTTCAGTCAAGAATCAGCTGCCAGACAAGTTCATCCCCCTCACCCAACCACTGCAAAAGAGGTTCTTTAGTGAACAGCTCCATCACAGTGGCAGACAGAGTTTCCCCTCCTGCCATCTTCCTGCACACTGCAGTTTCTTCTGACTATTGCAGTCATTCTCCATTCCAAAGTACAGCTGAGTTCTGAATCTTGTTCTCACGGCTAAGCTGTTGAGTATTTCGTAACAGGAGTCCCAAGAAACTAGACTGATATACTTAGATCCAAGTAGCTTGGTTGTAAAATAACACACCAGCCAGAAACAACTACTCTCCTAGGTTTATTCTGGAACATAAATGCACAGGCTTCTACTCAAGGGCTCTCTAAAAACAGCAGTGATCTACCCTACATAGTCCTACAAGACAGTTAATGCAATAGACACAGGTTTTTTTATTCTCACCCTTTAAAAATCCTACACTAAATAAGATCTACTACACAAGGATAAAGAATTGTGTAGGATGAAAACTGCACCACTGATGGGAGAACAAGGCCCATTTTTAATCAGCTGACCTTCAGATCAATGGCATAAACTAGCCTATTTTGAAGCTTTAAAATAACCTCCATAAATAAAAATGGGAAGACATGCTGGAGACATAGAATTACAGAGTTGTCTTAATCAGATCACATCTCTGTTGTCTTTCCACAATTCAGTAGCTCTACATGATAGGGCTCTTTCATCTGTAAATAAAATTAGCTATTCCCACCCCCTCTAACAGCAACTTAACCATTGTTGATTTCCCACCGGCATCAAAGATTAAATAAGTGCAGATGACGGATTTAGAAAGAAGATTCTTGTGATCAAAAGGATTAGTTACGAGAGGATGTTTGATGGATGAGCAGCAGCAGGCAGAAGTATTCTGCTGCAGAACTATTTCTGGCTCTAGCCAACTGGATTAAGGAATTTACAATTTGCAAAAATCAGGAACAAACTGGCTCCTTTCCAGCACTTCTGTTAACAGGCAGGAGGGGAAAGTTGCAGGTATCAGATCCCATGATCCCTCACATACATGCCCCACCCTCAATATTCTACCTCTAGCAGGACTGTACAGTCTTTTGGCCTAAATCCAATTGCTAATCCCATGTACAGTAGATCAACTAAATCTATTGCTAAGTAGTAAGTCAAGATGTATATAAATGCCATCAGTTCAATAGATCTACTTTAGTAGAGACTAGCGATTAGATTTAGGCTAAAAGTTGGAATCATGCTGCACTTCAAATATTGCTGAACTGCAGCTTCCACTGTTCCCTGCCCTTGGCCGCACAGCCTTAAGCCAGGACTGGAAGTTAAACTACACTGGAAGTCTACATGTTTTCCAAAGCTGTTTCCTAATCCTTTTAGCTTCTAGTCCAGGGCTTATGCAGCCATTCACTGCTCCCTCAGCAGCCTTAGAAGCTGGCAGAATCCTGTCTGCTTTTCCCCACATCCCAGTCGATTCCTGGCTTCTATGGTGGTGCACTGGTTGCTTCTGACAATAGTAGTTAGACAGTAGTGACTGGGGTGTGTGAACATCTGTTACGGCCATTTCCACACTAGACTGTTATAGTGCTATTATTCCTTTCAACATCCTATGGAGTTCTGGGATTTATAGTTTACTGAGGCCAAAGAGCTCTCTGGCTGAGAATCCTAATGGCCCCTCCCTAAACTGCAAGCCCCAGAATTCCACAGGATGTTGAAAGTGGAATAATAGCACTATAACAGTCTAGTGCGGAAATGGCCCAGGTGTGCACACGTATGCGCAATCTCTAGGTGACACCAAATACGGCCCATCTGGATGAAAAAGCCGGAGACCCCAGCTTCTTTGACAGTAGCCTGGATCCAGAAATGGTTGGGAGTGGAGCTCCTAATAAAGACAATACCATCTAGTAGTGAGAGAGTTCTCCATTTAAGCCCAGTGCATTACATACAATTGTATAATTTTATATACTGTATATGTGAGGCATACAAGTAATAAAAAAGAGATAACCCAATGAAATATGGAACATCTCTATTTCATTCAACTTGGAAACTTTTTCATTTCTATTTTAGTGAAACTATGAGCAAGGCTTTTACCATACTGAAGTTAACATTTGTTAGGGATTCCCAGGGCTTGATGAGATCATCTCAGCGGCTAGATAAGGCAGTCCCTCATGTAAAGTCATTAAAATTGACTTCACCTACCACAAGCCACACTACAAAAAGGATATGGCTTGGGAAACAATATCATTTGGGTGAAGGCTATAGTTCAGTGGCAGAAAATGTTGCCTGAATAATAATAAAAAAAACCTTCTCTTACATTCAATTTTTGGCTTCTCCAAGTAGGAGATGTAGCTGTATTTCAGCTCCCACAACCCAAGTGCTGATTGGGTATAGTAGGGGTGGTAGTACAAAAGACCTGGAGGGCAGCCAATTGAGAAATTTGGCATAAAAACTTACAAGATGGAGCAGTGATTTGAACTGGCATTCCTATACCCCTAAAGCTTAGTGTGTTTCTACAACGAATTTGCATTGTGCTGTGAAATGGGAGTAATGAATTTCTCAGTTCTGGCTATATAGAACATCCTGAGCTCATAGCATCTTTTGCTTTTCACACCCAGTTGGGACTGATTTATATGCATAGTTCTCAGGATGGGTAAATACTAACATGTAACTCACTAACCACACCAATAAAAAGACATTGAAGTAAAATGTTCCTAGACTTCTCCTTGAAGCTTACATTAGTAGCACAGAGAAGTTTTTTTAAAAAAAATAATTCAGCAAATGCTTACTGTTTGGAGCACTCTGCACCCAACAGTAAAGATAATTGCCTAAAGCCACAAAGATTTAATTTTGATCATCATCCTATCCTGTCAGAAAATGCCAGGATGCTAGTTTGCAAGTATGATGTATTATATAATGTGAAGAAAGGATTCCTTGCCAAGCTGATTAAAATTTGAGAAGTAGAATTTTGTTCATTTCTCGCTTTGATGGAAGCTCGTAACTAGCTGAATATTCTCAAGACTGAATAGAGTGCCTGTGTGTCCTACTTTAGAGGTGGCCATTCTCCGTTTGAAGGACAACACACTATGTGAACCTGTCCCACATTTTGGGGTAAGCAGACTTCAGGCTTACTGGAACTCTACCAACCAGAATCCAAATGCAAAACAGTGGCTCAAGAAACAGGACAGAATTGCAGAAGAAGATACTTCTGGACACATGCCTAGGACAGGAACGTGTCTGTAGCAGTGATGTAGACTCGAGTTGATTGATTTGGACTCAAGTTAGGCTAAAGTCACTTCGGTGACTCAACTCAGACTTGACTTGGCAAAAATTACACACTGACTCGACTCAGCTTGAGACTTGCATATTTTTAGTGACTGACTTGCTGCACTTGGTTCAGTAACATAACAAATTCATTGAGAAACCTCACAACTTATTGGTCACATGACAATCTATCTCAAACCCAAAGTGTGGACACATTTCTCAGAGGGAAAAGGTTAGGCAATGGGGTTGAGGTCTGCTCAGCAGCCAGTCTCTGCTACATATAGGAGGAGCTTTCTAAAATTTTCCCTAAGAATACAAGGCAAGACTTGTGTATTTCACAGGGGAAGAGAAAATGTGTTAGACAATGGGCTTGAGAAGGTAAGATCCTTCCTTCTAAAGTTCTTGAAGCTTTAGTAATGGAGAATAAGAAAGATCCTATTCCCCACTTCTGAAAAAGCCTCCAGCATTGCAAATGGGAAATAAGAAGGGTTCTATTCCCCACTTCCAAAGATGCAGATGGCAAAATCACAAAACTAGAGGGCCAACTCTACTTAAAACCGACTTTATTTGACTCTGTCCAGAAATTATGGAATACAGGTTGGAGTATAAAGTTGGCTTCCAGATTTGAGATATGGCTCAAGACTTGACTTGAAAGTATCTTGCAAAGATTTGAGACTCGACTTGAGACTTGAAGGCAGAGACTTGACTTGAGACTTGGAGTAAAAGACGTAAATACATCACTGGTCTGTAGCACCAGAACTGCCATTCACATGTATATCTGTTCACACAAAGCTTTTTCTTCCTTCCTGTTCTCTTGATTTCAGCACCCCATTTTAGGAGTCAAATGCTGCTTTTAACTACTGTATCACTGTTGTTACATGAGAAGGAGTATGAAATCACTGCTGGTCTACTGCAAATCACCAGGATATCCAGCAGGGGATCCTTATTGCCTGCCTCTGCCCTATCCAAGCAGCTGTTCAGCCCAACTCCAGTTTACTGATAAAAAACTATAAAAAGAGACAAGGAAGACTTCAAGTTGACCATTAACACTTGGATGGCAGACTGAGTAGACGCACAACTCTCCCATTGAGTCTTCCTACTATAGTGAGATATATTGTATAGCAATTATAATATTAATTAATTAGCATCTACACACATAAATTAGCACATCAGTTCCCCTGCTCCCAGACTCAGAAACATACTGAGAAAGATTCAGTTTCTGATAGTTCATTAGGGATATAAATCTTCAACTAGCTGGCTTTCGTACACGAGGATAAATAATTTCCACACTGCTGTTTTCTTGCCACTTTGGGAGACTCGCAGCATGTGCTTTCAGAAAGATACATTTTTCATACATCATTTGTGCTTTTTGTGCAAAAAGTCTTTGTTTTGTATAAAGCTCTACATATGTTTCTGGAAACCTTTTTTTAATACAAAAATTGCGTTTTTTTGTGAAAAGCTTTCTAGAAGCATAATTTAGTTAAAGGCATTCTTCAGATTCTTCATCTTCAGATTTAGAGGATGACTCTATTGCAGCTTCTTTTATCTCTCAGTAAACACCATAAAGGTATCAGATCCTGTCTGATCCTGCAAATTAAGCAGGGCCACCCTGGTGAGTACTTGGATGGGAGACTACAAATGAATACCAGGTTATGTAGGCTATATTTCAGTGAAAGGAACTGGCAAAACCTATTCTAAGTATTCCTTGCCTAAGAAACCTAAGAACACCCTACAAAATTCATGAGGTCACCATATGTCAACAGGCAACCTGAAAACACATGCACACTCAATCTTCCAGCAGAGGTGGAGCCACTGGAAAACTATGGGAGCAGAACTTAGCCCTGAGTAGATGGCAACCCTTCCCTGCATAGCAGGGGGTTGGACTGGATGGCCCGTGCAGTCTCTTCCAACTCTACATTTCTATGATTCTATGATTCCTGAGACATTTGTATAAGGGAAAAATAAATGAGCACATTGGAATTCTGACTGCTGCTCACAAGAACCCTCCCAAACTAAGCCTGCAGTCAATGGTTTACCTCAACCTGTCCTGACTGTGACTTTACTAATCTTACTTTATCAATTTGAATCAATCTGGTTTATTCTGATTTGACCCTGTCCAGCACAGGCTGTATCTTTCTTCAAAATCTCACCAACAATAAGGACAGAATATGCAAATGTTACAGAAATTTCTGTATTCTTTCATCATATTTTTTGCTTATATATTTCCTTTCTTTTTGATGTGTATTGTATCTGGCCAATCTAGGGATGAATTATATAAAATGTTCCGTAACACATAATGGTTTGCAATATGGTATTAGCTTTTCAGTATATCCTTTGTAGTCTATAATTGTAATTTGAAATTAGAAAATTATATAATTATATGTAAATTATAGCTATATATATAAAATATATATTTTATATATATTATATAATACATATAAATTATATGAACCAATTAACTATTTAACAATTAGTTAACAATTAATTAGCAATTAACTAAATTTCCATACTGTGTTGACATAACTCAACGGTATTATTTTCCATTGTTTCTTTCCAGCTTAAGTGAAATTCAATTAGCTAAAATTCAAAGGTCTATGGCATAGACAACCTTGGCCTTTTCCACACTAGAAGCCATTAACATGTTATATTGTTATAATGCATCATTGCCATTTGCACGATGCTGTCGGATCAGGGATGCTCTTTTCTGCACCCTTACCTCCCAGCAGATGGGTAGCGGTATTGCCTCCGGTGTTTCTTCTGCATTACAGCATCCTTGGCCACTCCCATATCTCATCTTCATCCTGCCCCACCGCCCCTATTTGGGTGGTGATTTTTTTTTTAAGCTCTACTAACACGGCAATGTTGTAACAGCATAGCATACCAGTACACTATTGCACTTTTGTCCTATATTGTTTAAAAGTGTATTAAAAGTTTTGACTCAAAGGACACTTTAAAATAAACAGGGAGAGGTGATAGAAAGTCACCACACCGTGGGAGTCACTGAGGGAGGAACGAGCTGGGCACACCAACAGCCTGCCCACTGACGGATCAGCCATAACAGGAAGCACTACCAAGAACTTTAACGGTACCCATACTATGACAGCTAACAGGAGGCTCTTAATGGATTTTTTCTGGAAATAGAATATGGCACTTTGGCAATGCCTGGGGACAGGACAGCAGCTGGATAGTGATGATGTCATGCAGAAGCACAGCTCCTGGACCCGCAACAACCCGCTGCTATAGCATTATAGTGAGGTTGTGTGGAAATGCTCATTGATTAGCTAGGGGATAATTCTGGATAGACTGACGTGTGTCCTACCTTACAGAGGACAGCTATCATGTCTACGGCAGAGCAGCCAGTTATTCACAAACAGCACAGCTCCTATTCACGAGGTGAGAGTCAAAGAATGTCCAAACAGAAAGGCAGCTGAGAGCAAACAAATCCAAAGGGGCAAATCCAAACTGTAGTCCAAACAGGCAGAGTTCCAAGACAACCAGATCCAAGAACACAGTACAGGGTTTCAGGGCCAAAGAGACCAGTTACTGACCCTGGGAGGAAAAGCCATCTGGAGCCCGCTTTTATCTGTGGTTGCTATCACCAGAGGTGTTCCGTCATCAAGGCTTGCTTACTACTTAAAAGGGCCAAGCGACGCAAGCCCTCTCTTTCACAACGTCTCTGCTGCAAGGTAGGTGTATCAGCTATGTCTTCCTCTATTTGTTCCCCTGGCTCAGGCCCTTGTTGTTGTTGTGTATTATCTCCCTCTGGACCAGCTTCTGGGGACACTTCAGCCTCTG
This sequence comes from Iguana delicatissima, assembly GCA_948472985.1. Taxonomy (NCBI): domain Eukaryota; kingdom Metazoa; phylum Chordata; class Lepidosauria; order Squamata; family Iguanidae; genus Iguana; species Iguana delicatissima. Next base: position 68,338 of record CAOKZL010003040.1, read on the forward strand.
GGGAAGCCTCTGCCTTGGAGTCAGAATCCTCCTCCTCACTGCCACAGTCTCCAAGGCAGGGCATGGCAACAGCCCTCTGTTTGAATGTATTCCTACTTTGAACTGTTGTTCAATTCACATTTTGTTTCAAGGCACAGAACCCTAAAAAGAGGGGAAAGGGCCTTTCAAACTGCACCATTATAGAACCTGAGCAGCAGACTGAGCTGGTACACAGGTCATCTGGTCACCATCCTCCCCAGTTAGGTGGAATGTATTGCATTTTTATTTTAATTACAGTGATTATTTCTAAACTTGCATCTATACATTTATTTAGTATGTGCAATTTTCATGCAAAAATGTGTTCTCTTTTGTCCTTTGTTTTGGTGTCACATTGAATGGGCCATCCTTCCTCAAGAACAAGGGAAACTAGCAGAAGAGAACAGATGTCTGAACACAAACCTGGGCACCGTGCTGGCTGAGCCAACTGTGTATTTAGGTATTTTTAACTCTTGAACTCTATATTGTTTTAGATGTTTGGTTTTAATTTATATTGCAAGTCACTCTGAATTCCATTCAAGAGAAAAGTGGGATTTAAATTAAAAAATAAATGAACATCACAATTACTTTTTTAAAAAACATAACCTTGATTTCAGCAGAAGAGTACAACATAAGTATATATCTGCCTTTCTAAAACCAAGAGGATCTAAAAACAAAGCTGAACTTACCCTGAAGCAATTTGCCTTCGGTACCAGTTTCCTAAAGCAATCTGTTATCCTCCTTCCTCCAATTTCTATAAATGTATACTTCTGTGTGCGCGCACGTGCGTGTGCGTGTGTGTATTTAAATAACCAAGCACCAGTTGAGGGTTCATAAGACAGTGGAGTAATCATAATTTTTCATTTCAAATGCAAGCACTTCTGAAGGCAGCAGTGCTAAAAAGGGCTTAGCTTTGGATCACAACCAGATATTGCATATTTATATGCAGCACTGCTCCTCAAACATCCTTCAGTTATTATTATTATTTTTTAGGTTTTCTGCTAAAATACTTTGTTTGTACTCTTTTATTATTTATGGTATGCAGAATGCAAACAAGAGAAAGGATGATGTTCAAAATGTGTACACAAAGAGGCTCTTTATAATGTAACTCAAATCATAAACTTTATTAGACTTTTGAAGAGCTATGAACCTATGAGCCTCATTGGATCAGCCCCCTTTATAGCTTGCAAAAAAGAGCTACCTCCATGAAGTAGTGCTTAATGACCATTTCGACATACACTTGGGTACTTCAGGATAGTATTGGTTCTCACTGATTAAAACTCGTAAGCTGGTTTTAAAACCTTGAACACTCATTTAAACAAATGACTGGGATGGATTCCCAAAGCCCTGACTCACTTCCGAATCCTGTTGACCCACTTTATTGTGATTATTTTTCTAAGCACCATTCGCGGCTGTTGATTAAATCTGATCTACCTAACAGAACACCTATGAATTCTAAATGGGAATGCTTGTTTCCCAAAGTCCCGTGAGTGGGAAGGGACAAAACCATTGGTTTTGTTAGGAAGCTAGAAAGAGTTCTTGTGACTCCAGCTGCCAGAAGAGTCTATCTTGACCATCTTTTCCAATGCCAGATAGCCAAAAGAAAGAAGCAAGGGCTGTTACCCATTTCTTGCTTCACAGAAAGACAATGCAGTGAGTGAAACGTAGATGGGAGCTGGGGTAGGGGAAATAAGATCGGAGGCCACTGAGGATTACCTTGTCCAGTGCCTCAACATTTTTCTTCACAAGCATAGGCAAGTGAGTTGCTCTGCTTTGTTTCAAAAATTAAACCAGGGTTTAATGATGGCTACCAAGTTAGACAGTTTTAAGAGGAAAGAGGCAAATTAATGGAGGATTAGACTAGCAATGGCTACTAGTCATGATGGCCATACCCTATTTCAGGACCAAAGAGAGCATAACGAGGGCACTATACACACAACTAAAAAAGAGATGTACCTCTAAAGTAACCATGCTGCACTTATTTTGAGAGTATTGCTTTTTTCCAACTTAACTTGGTAGGACTCCTGGAAACTGAATAAAGAACATATTTAGGAGAAAAAGTTCAGCCCACTGGCCCCCAGCTGGGCATCTCAGATCTAAACATCTAGTAACAGAAAATTATTTAATTTGTACATCATCCAAATATTGCCTCCATCAGCTTGAGCTCATGTACTGTCCTTTTATCACATTTCAATGAAAACAAAGATCTAACTCAATGGCTGAAAACTTTGATCCAGGCCCTTTGATTTCAGTGGAGAAAATTTTAACACATACTTTAATTTCCCACTGAAAATCTAAGATTTAAAAGTATGTCTCTTTTACTGGGTCAGTGTCCCTTCTTTGTTAGAATGTTCTTATTGTATTTTTCCTTGTTAACATGGTGCTAGATTAAACAATGCAGCAACTGCAGTTGTTTTGCACAGCTCTCTCCTCCCTTTTTTTTTTGTCTAAAGAGGTTCACAAGAACCTTTGGGTTCTTAATGAAGATTCAATACCAAGTGATTGTCAAGCTAGTATTTATGAGGAGTTTCAATAGATGGAGACTTCTACAGACGCATCTTCCCAGGTGGCACTGCACTACTGAAAAAAGAACGATTCGCAGCTGGTCCTGAAGTGTTAATGAATTTGCTAGTTCCAACTATTTCTACATGAGTTGCTCTCTGGTCAGATGCCTGAGAGGAAAAAAAAGAAGAGGAATTAAATTGATAGAGACAAGTCTTGCTTCAGTTTTGTAACTGCCGTAAATATGTTGACTGAAGGAAAGCTATTGTAATTTAGTGTTAAACCATTTGAGCCTTTGGGGTCTCTCATGATATGTCACTGACTATTAGCAGCCTTAACACCTGCCAGTGATATTCTGATAGGATGGGTTCTCCTCTGATTTGGAACCAGTCAAATGGACACTGCATGGTTTAATACTTTGTGGACTGAACACTGAAATGCTCTGGCTGACAAATCATCTATTAACATTAATCTTAAACACCAACCCTGTTCTGTTTTGCTGATGGGGAAAAAAAATTCCCCCTTCTTGTTTCCATTCTTGTAAACATTCCAGTCTACAGCCCTGAATTTGGGGCATCAGCCCACCTTGAAGGTCAAGCCCATTTCTTTCTGCCTCCTGAACTTCCATGAATTTTATCACTAAGAACACAAGCAACTGAAATTCACAAGGAAGAATCAATTCCCCATTCTCTGATAGCCCTTCTGAAGAACAATGTTCAAGATGGGATATTTAGCACAGGCAAACCTCAGTTACAAACCCTCCGACAAAGAAGCTTCCTTTTTACAAATCCTTTTTATACCCATCCAGCTCCCCCTTTTCCTGCTTGTCTTCTGCTGAGCTGAGAATTTTTTGAGGAGAGGTGTGAAGGAGGTCTGGAGAAACACAGACTTTTGGCACAAGCTTGCAGCAATGTGTCTGCAATAAACAATGCAATAAAGCCTGAACTGGGAAAGAACTGGATTCTACTCTCAATCCTACTGTAGCTCCATGTGCCTGATTACAACAGATAAGGTAAACAGCAGCTGCCTCTTTACAGAGCATGTATGAACAGCAAACAGAGAGGAAGGAGGAAAGCAGACTGGCTGCCTGACCAGCTACCCCCACTATATTAAAAAGCATAGATTTGTAACACTGGCCACCAAAGTGGAGGTTATAACAAAAGTGGATGCTCATGAAAGAAAAAGCTATCCCTGGATGCATTTTGGAAGAAGGTTTTAAGTGATCTCTAAAAGGTTCAAAACGTCTTTATCTATGCAGGTCTTACTTCTTCTGGTTATTGCATTTCACATGTGCATATTGCTAGTTTAGAACATAAAAGTTAGCTGAAACATGTTGAACTGTTCTTCTTTTTGAGGTCTAGGAACCAAACCCTATTTCCATGTTATTTCTACCTCTGGTACCTTTTTTTGTTGTTGTTGTTGTTAAAGAAGTAAAGTCTAGGAACACATCTACTTCATATACTTGTGCTAGTACTCCATGACAAGCAGACATAGGTTTTGTAGTAATTGTGAACATGTGAAGGCTACCCAGTTGCAGAATTTACAAATCTCTTCACACAAAAGTTTTTTTCAAATGATTAGAAGGATGAAGAAGTGATAGGACCCTGAAGGAATAAGGTAGGAAGCTATCCAAAAATGGGACCCATTTACCATGCATGCCTCAGTCAGTAGTAAAAACTATAGCTATGGAAAAATGTTAAACGTAGCCATGAGGTCAAATGGAAATTGTGACAGTTCCCATTCTGCTCAGTCATACTGAAATTCGTAAGCTGGCCTGAAAAATTCTAAAGCAAAAGCGGGGGCCCAAGTTAAACATTTAGAAGAGGTTCTAGACAGATCCACACATTCTGCTGATAAGAATATTAGATAGAGTTTAAAAAGAAAAAAGTTTTGATATGCATAGCTTGGAATTATTTCTTGGTCATTATTAGTTAATTTGTATTACTGTCATGGCTTTGGGTGGTTAATTGCTGTTCCTGTGTAATGCTATATATACAAGCTTTGTTAAACCCCTTTCACTGGTCAGACTGCCATCTTGACATCTTTCCAATACAATGCCCTTTTTAAAAAAGAGTTGTTTCACTAAGCCCCTGCTCATTGAACTCTAAAGATGAACAGCCTGCTATGAAAGACCTTAAAGTCCTATATATTATTGCATTCTGCGATAGTAAAGGAAGACATGGTCATTCTCTTCTGTGGTCTTATGTCTATGACACGATTTTAGGCCTTTTCCACACCATACCTCAACAGCACTTTTTTTAACAGCCCCAGCATTGCCATTCACACAATGGTAGCAGGTTAGAAACTCTCTTTTTCCTGCACCCTTCAGACTTAAGCAGATCAGTAGCGTTTTGCCACCAGTTTTCCCTTCCACACTCCTTCCTTGGCCACTCCCTTTCCCTGCCTTTATCGCACCCCACCATCCCGACTGAACTTTTTTAGAAGGGGAAAGCCATAAAAAGCACACCCATTTTTAACCCCATGACATGCCAGTACCTTATTGTATTTCTGTGCTATAACAGTAAAAATGTATTTTAAAATTTTTAAAAATTAACTCAAAGGAAAAATTTTTAAAAAAAACCCCCACAGAGAAGTGGTAGTTTTTCAAATTTTCCCATACCATGGGTTGCTGAGGGAGGGACAACCTGGGTACCCCCACACCCCATCCACTCCTGGATCCACAAAAAGGGGAAAGCATTATCAAGTGCTATTACAGAATCACATTGAACTGGCTATGGGATTGAAGAACTAAAGGAGGCTCTTAACAGTTTTTTTTTTCGGGAATTGGTCCCCCCCATCCACGTGAAGCGGGTGGTGGTGGGGGACGCCATTTGCCGTCCTCTCCGGAGAGGAGAGCACAGGCTGAAGGGGGCGGGGCGCTAAGGCTCTATTTAGGGCGGCCCCGCCTCCCCTCCAGCCTCTTTCTCGGAATCCCTGCGAGGAGGACGGACGTTGCTGCGGGGGAGCACAGCCGACCGTGTGGTCGGCGAGTGCCATTTTGGCGGCTTTGCGGTTCAGCGACGGTGCGGGACGGGGGGTTTACCCCCCCCCCGGCACCACCTCCAGCTCCGGGAGGATCTTTGGGCCCGGGTTGGGTTTTTCGTCGGCGGGGGCTGCGGCGGGGAGCAGCCCTCGCGGGAGTCGGACGAGCGGCAGGGCGGCCGGCGTTTCCCCCCCCTCCTTGTGGCCCGGGCAGGGCGGGAAAAGGACAGAAGAGGCGGCCGCCCGGATAAGGAGGAAGGGGGGAGGGGCTCAGGCTTCGGATTGCGTTACCTCTGCCCTGCTTAGGGTCCTGCGGAGTGCGGGGGGGGGAAGGGGGTGGAGATTGAATTGCCGCTCTTCCCCACCTCCCTTCTGCCCCCCCCAACTTCAAGCCCATATGGGAGATACCTTCGGGCATTAGCGAAGGGCGGAGGGAAGGCCCTGGGACATCTAGTAGGGGGTCTGGGGCTTAAAACGTTTGCGTGACGGGGGGAATTACTGAGTTGGGACTTAAAAGGGTCCAATGGCCTCCAAGCAGGCCCCAAGGGGCTTCGGGAAGCAAACAGCCCCCCAAAAAAGCCACCCCGGCCAAGGGGGCTGCTGCAGCCGGGGGGAGTCACCCCGGGCCAAGAGGCCCAAGCGGGCTAGGGCATCCTCAGCTTTGGTGCCAGTGGCCTCATCTTCAGATGAGGATGCAGGTTTAAAGATGGTGGCTGCCATCTTTGAGAAGCTCCAGGCTATTGAGAAAAATAGGCAGGCCGGGGAGGGGGTGGGGAAAGTGATGAACAGACAGCACCCATGCCCGTGTGTGCAATTAACCAGATTTTGGTGCGGTTAGATGCCATTGAAAAGGGGACAGGGCCCAAAGGGCTGAGTCCATCACGTCCAGAGAGCCGGGAACAAGTTTGGGCTGGGGCCCACGCAACATTTGGGAACCTGGGCCATCGGGAGAGGCGACAGAGGAAGATGTATCGGCTAGTATGGTGGCTATGGGGATTACAATGTTGGTTGGGCATGGCCATGGACCTTCCCTCCCCCCCCGAGGAACATGGTGTGGGCCCCTCCTGGAGGTTTTCCGGCCCCATTGGCATCCTCCTCTCCTATGGCCTCAGGGGATAAAAAGTTCACCCTCACAGCAGCAGGAAGGGCAGGGGGCCAGTCCCAGGAGGCCACGGGTTCTACTCAGGCAGTGGTTGCTGGATCAAGCGACTCAGACAAGGAAAAGGGGACAGGGCTGGGGGCCCCCAAATCCAGAAGCTGAGGGGCATTTAGGGGTTTTGGATGAACACCTCGCTACTGCTACGATTGAGAAAACGGAAGGGAGAATATGTTGATTTGTTCTTTTTTTTTGTATCGGGAGTTAGACAAAAAGGAGAAGGACGAGTTGGATGCAACTGAAAAGGAGAAATTAAAGAACCGTAGGATTGATAAGAACTGGAATAATTGGTTTATGGGCTATTTTTTTACATGGATGTTATTGTTAAGGCCCAACCCTTTTTCCAGGGCACATTCCATGTTGGTGTATTTGAATACGATTTTCAGGGTGCAGGCTAATTTTTAGGGAATGGATGGCTCCATTATGATGAGAAGTTTAGGATGCGGGCTGCAAAGCAGCCCAACCTACGTTGGGACAAGATCATAACAGAATTGTGGAGGGAGACTTTAAAACCCCGGCTCGCCCTTTTTTTCGGGGAAGGTCACAATCAGGACACCTGGTGCGGATTAATAAGCCTGGGGGTGCCATCCGCACCCAGGGTTCACCGGAGCAGACACAATTATGCTGGGAGTTTGGGACCCAAGGGTTTTGTGCCAGGGCCCCCTTGGGATACGCACCTTTGCGGGATCTGCTGGGAGCATTCCCCCCCGCAACTGCAACAAGGGAGAGGGGGAAGGGACGGGCTAAGGAAGGAGGTGGAAAACGGGGACCTGGACCTCGGACTTTCAGTTCACAAAGGGTCCCAGCCCAATTAAGGTGGATGGGCCCCTCCCCGCCTGGTTTCCGGGTTTACCCGGACCAGCTGCGGCACAGTATCTATTGGTGGGTTTTACCGAAGGTTTTAGGATTCCTATGGGGGCCTGGTAGGTTTTTTTATGGCTAGTAACCTTAGGTCAGTGATAGGTAGAGAGCACGTAGTTAGGGAAAAAATTAGGAAGGAGGTAGCAGAGGGCGGGGTTTTTGGGGCCCCCTTTATAGCCTCCCACTCCCAAAGTTAGGATTTCCCCATTAGGTGTAGTTCCCAAGAAAGCCCCAAAGGTGAGTTTAGGTTGATCCACCATTTGTCTTACCCCAGAGGAGACTCTGTTAATGATGCTATCCCTGCTGAGTTGTGTTCGGTGGGTACACTTCCTTTGATGCAGCAGTTCGAGTGGTGCGTAGGCAAGGGGTAGATGCAGCTTAGCTAAATGGACATCAAATCGGCCTTCCACCTTCTCCCAGTTCACCCAGCTGATTTTGAACTTTTGGGTTTTGCATTTGAAGGAAGTTTTTATGTCGATCGTGCCCTCCCTATGGGATGCTCAGTGTTGTGTTCTGCCTTTGAGACGTTTAGCACCTTTTTGGAATGGGCCATCAAAAAGAAGTCAGGCCTTTGGGGCATAGTGCATTACCTGGACGATTTCTTGTTTGTTGGTCGAGCGAAATTTAGGGCAGTGTGGTTTCTTGTTGGCCGAATTCACATCTCTTATGGGGGGAGTTGGGTGTACCTTTTTGGGTCACGAGAAACAGAGAGGGCCCTGCGCAAACAGCTTACTTTTCTAGACATAGAATTGGATACAGTCAATCAGTCCTGTAAACTGCCTGCGGCCAAGGTTCGGGATTTGAGGACATGGGTAGCAGATTTCCTTGGCAGAAAAGAAAGCAACTCTTAGGGAATTCCAGGAGATACTGGGGCATTTGAACTTTGCCTGCAGGGTAGTGGCGCCCGGCAGAGCGTTTCTTAGGCGGGGTGTGCGATGCCACAAAGGGGGTCACCAAACCACATCATAGGATTAGAGTTACCAGGGAAATGAAATTAACTTGAAGGTGTGGCAGGAGTTCCTGGAAGGGTTTAACGGGGTCTCATTTTGGCTAGACGAAATTAAAGTTAGGGGTTTTTACAGATTGCATCAGATGCAGCAGGTTCCATCGGTTTTGGAGTCTTCTTCAGGGGTAGGTGGTGTGTGCAGAGATGGCCTGAAATTTGGGTGGAGGCGGGGTCACCCAGATCTCACGTTTTTAAAAAATTTCCAATCCTGGTAGCAGTTCACATCTGGGCACGCGAGTTGGCGAATGCATCGGTGCATTTCTGGTGCGATAACCAAGCTACAGTCAGGGTTATTAACTCTCTTTCTTCTAGGTCACAGCGTGTCATACGCTTGGTCCGGGCTTTCACGCTGCAATGTCTCCGATAACATTGTCTTTACAGCTGTACACGTGGCAGGCGTAGATAATTCCTTGGGGGACTCTCTCTCTCGTATGCAGATGGATCGTTTCAGAGAGCTGGCACCGTATGCAGCACTTCTTCCAGAACCAATGCCCTCCGAGCTGTGGACTCTTGGGGGGGCGAGGTAGCACGGATGATTGGGATGTCAATTGCGCCCATACCAAAAAGAGCTATTTAAGGTCAGCAGAGGAGTTTAATTAGTTTTGGGGGGTAAAGGGTTGCAGGACTTGTGGCCTATCCTTTGGGGGATCATATTTTGCAATTCTGTGTTGCCCTTGAGAAAGCTAATTTATCTCCGCAATCTATTCGATCGCGATTATCGGCCCTGGCTTTTTGGTCCAAGTTAAAGGGATTCCCTGACCTTACCGGTGATTTTCGGGTCCGCAAGTTTTTAGAAGGGTGGACTCGGCTCAAGGGGATGGTCCGGGGCGGCAGGCAGCCGCTTTCCCCCAACATTCTGGAAGGGTTTTTTTTGACGCATGGAAGGTATTATGCTCTTCACCATACGAGGCTACATTGTTTCATGCAGCGGCTCTTACGGGGGGGTTTTTGGGGGGTCTACGGGTAGTGAGCTGGTAGTCCAGAGCAAAAAAGGGGCCAGTCGGGCAGGGCATTGGAGTTTCGGGATTTGACCTGTGGTGGGCATTGGGTAAGTCTGCGCATAAAGGGGCTCCAAGACGGACCAGACCAAGCGGGGCGTTGTGGTCACATTACAGAGGTGCTCTGACCCGGCACTATGCCCGGTCAGAGCTATCAGAGCTTACACTGCTGACCGGGGAACACACGAAGGGTCACCACTTACCAGGTACCAATTCTGGGCCATAAAGAAGAAAGCTTTAGCTACTTGGGTCTGCAGGGCATTAACTTTGGCACACATTCATTTCGAATAAGGGGGGGCTTCCACTGCGGCCTGGATGGGCTTAACGGCCGGAGATATTCAGAGGATTGGGAGATGGAAGTCTCCGGTATATCGGCGCTATGTTAGGCCGATCCAAAAGCGTAAGGTTTTTGTCTTTTCAGAACGACCTGCTTCGGGGAGGAAGCGAGTGCTGATCTGTAGCCACAGTTTCATTTTCTGGGCAGAGCGGCATGCTCGTGGCAGTCACCTGGGCTCGAACCTGGCATTGGGAGATTGTGCTTCCATACAATGGCTGGGCAGGAGGGGCCTTCGGTGGCACGGTTTGTTACCTACGTTGTTGGGGAGAGCTGTGGGCCTCCGCCTGACATGCTGGTCATTCACCTGGGGGATAATGACCTTGGACTGTTGAAAGGCAAAGCCTTGATTCTTCAGGCCATTCAAGACATGCAGCACATTCAAAACACATGGCCTCACACTTCCATGGGTTGGTCAGCACTGGTTCAGAGAAGAGTGTGGGGTGGGGGGGGTGATCCTTGGCCATTAGAGTTTCCCCCCAGCGGGTAAAACCGGGAAATTGCAAAGCTATGCAGCAGGGCTTGGGTTACTTTATTCCACACAATGACATTGTTTTTGACAAATTGGAGCTCTACAGGCCAAAATGGGGTACACCCCCTTATCCAAGGGCATTGAAATTTTTCTGTGCGATTTGGAGAAGGAATTAGAGGCATCCTGGAGGGGGGTTGGGGGGGTAAAAACCAAGGGGAGGGTTGTCCTTAAACCATGGCCGGTAAGGGGGGGGGGGCCATGGGTTTCGGCGTGTACCTATGGCACCCTTTGGTGTGGGGTAAGGACTATCCTTGAGGAGGGCCTGGGACTAGCCCTTACTGGCTTGAGCCCGGGGGGCTCATTTTTGGGCTCACCTTCCAGACAGGGACCGGCCAAAGGTTTATGGTCCACATTCTGGGCTTTACTTTGGGGCCCCGGGGTCCTTTCCTGCAGCCAGGGGAGATGGTCTGAGGCTGACTCTTGCTCTGGTCCACCCAGGTTGGTGGCCCCCTCCCCCCTTTTGGTAAACATCATTGCACGCTCAAGTCCAAGTCCAACAAATTCAAGTTCATGTTCATTACCATGTATGTTAATTAGGCATATTAATAAATTGCCCTTAGTTCAACCCAAGCCCTTTTGTGTGGTCTCCTCATTTCGTGGGTGGGCAGCAAATAGTATATGGTGGTTTTGCAACACTTAGGGGACAGGATATCAGCTGGATAGTCATGACGTTGTGCAGTAGCACGACTCCTGGACTGGAAATAACCTGCTGCTGTTGCAGGATAAACAACATCATGCAGAAATGACCACAGACTTATGTCTACAGCCATTTCCATACTAGGGCACCATCCCTGCATGTGGACACGGTCTGAGGCAGTTGCGATGTATGCTACCGCATGGCGCCACTGCGGTCCCACTTCTATCATGTCCCCAGCTGTCATGACTGTCCATTTTACTATTATTGGAAAAAATTCAGTAACAGGCCCCTTTTATGAAATGACTGCGTCAGCTGGGGGGTGTGCAGAAAAGGGGGGAAGTGCTATGTAGGTGCTTCCTTCTTAGGCAGTACAGGAAGAGGCTGGCTGGACCCGCAAAAAAAGGGGTTTTTCCCAAGTGCTACCATCCGTTAGCAGCCAGCCAGATGCAAAAGAAGAGTGTTTGGGAGGTCCTCTCATCCTGGCAACAAAGGAACTGCTGGGATGACGGCGGGTCATTGTGGCATGCAGATAAGGTGCAGAAAGAAACTTGACACAGACAGAGACTTATGTCTGTTTCATAGACATAAAAAACCCCTATACCTGTTAGAAAGATGGCTTGTTTATCACAGACAAGATGGCAAGATTGATTAATTGATTGATTGTTAAAATATTTCTATATTGCTTCCAAGTCCACAAAGACTCCTGAAGCACTGAACAAATAAAAACAATTAAAACAGTAGAAAGATTAAATATGTTAAAATACATTAAAATACTCTTTGAAAACTTTTACTGAAAGAAAAAAGCATAAGTGGTAGTGTATCAACTAAAAAAAAGATAGAAGCATCTATATGTTGCCAAGGGATGCTGACAGAGTTTACCCAATCCAGACCGTGGAGTGACTTCAAGGGCTTGTTAAAACCAGCCAGCCTTCTGATACTTAATAATAAATATTTTTATAGCAACTTAACTTATATTGTAAGCCACTTTGGAAAAGAGATGGAATATATATAACTTTGGAAAAAAGGTGGAATATATACATAACATCTGTATTTTATTTTCTGTGCCTGTATATGAAATAGTTCAGAATGCAGTTAAACATTTGTGTAATGCAAAGTATGGTATATGTGCTTTAAGTACATGTTTGAAAGGAGCAACTACGGATTATGCTGACTTTAGGTATGAGACACCAGCCAGGCAGGGAGTGGGGCAGCAAAGACCAGCTGAATCCTCCAGTCATAACAGTGTCTGCAGCTCCTGGAATGGTGCTGACATGCAATGTAGCAGAAGTAAGAACTGTCCGGTACAGTGCTGACTCCTGCAGGATAGCTAGAGGAGGTAGGATGTGGATTTGTTCAGACCGACAACATGCATTTAGAGAAGGCTAGAGTTTTGCCTAGTGCAAAGAGCCTAAAGCCAAGTCCATGGATAAATTTGGTCTGACATCCCATCTAAAGCATGGCTCTATTCCAGCTGGAGGTTTCTGCTGAGTAAACCCCACCACAGAGCTCCCTCTGTTAAGACAGAGAACTGAGGAACATTTAGGCTTGAAGGGAGTTCCCAACTATAACTACTTTCCCCATTATCCATTTGTACAAACTGAAATCTTTTCCAAAATCTTTGGAAACAACAAATTTCTATAGATGGATATGCAGCTGAAAAAAATACTGCCAGTTGACTGTCACGGTACCTAAAAACATGCTGCAGATGCCAAGTTCTCCCCCTCTCCCCATTTCAGCCTGTAACACACTAAAGATGCTAAAGAGCCAATGGAGCCAGGTCAAACAGGACATACAACTCAAGGTGCCTACTAATGTTTCACCAAATTGGGACTCATTCAGAGTTTGGAAAAGTTAACTCATTTAAATTGCACTTCCCAGAACCCTCTAAGCTCTATGGAAAGTATTCTCATGTCCCACATCTTCCATGCTGGCAGGGGGATTTTGGGAGTTATAGTCCAAAAAAGTAACTTTTCTGAGCTATGCCAGGACCTATTTCTACTTGGCAACTACATCTCTGATCTATTAATTAGAAACACAAATCCATCATCTTCAACCTGTTATACTGCACAAAAGATTGGTGCATTTATTGGCCTCATACATGAAAATGGTATTTATCCACTAGGTGAGGCTCTTTTCAACTAGATTTGACTACCAGAAGAAGTTGGACATAAGCATATGCCATGCATAGAACAACTTAATCTCTTTCTCTATGGTTCATGAGGCCATACAAATGACAAAAAGATCATAAAATTTATTTACATACTTACTCATTCAGTGTTATTTTACAGCTTTTTGCACTAGGCAACCAACATGACCAACTATAACAATAATAATATACAAATACCATGGGAAAATAAAAGCAACAAAACAAAACCCCACCAAAATTCACTTTGACAGTACATAGAAGCAAGAACAGATAAAAAAGGAAAACAATAAGGCAAGTTACATCTGTAAATCAAGAAAGGAGACCAGCTGATACTGATGTGGATACCAACCACCCAGATAAAAGTAAGTTATTGCACCTTTGAATGGTAGGTAACTTAAAGTTACCCAGGCCTCGTGCTAAGCTGGAAGAGGACTATTCCTTTATGGCAAAGGCAAGCCTGACAAGGCACTCCTGTTACAATGGGCAGTGCTAGGGGTAGGGTGGGGTAAAGGTTTCTGTATCACTTTCCTACCAGAACTGCCACCTGTTCCAGATTTGCAGTCAACATTAACAAAGTATAAAAGGGTTAATGCATTTAGCTGTTCATTAATAAGCTTTTTTTTTAAAAAAAATGAATTCAATTACGTTCACATTAGAAATATGGGAAAATACTATAGTCTTCTCTCCACATTTGCAAGAGTTCAGGGCATAGAACCCTTGCGAAAGTGGAAAATTGCAAATGACTCCCCCACCGACTCCCCCTCTCATTCCCTGCCGGGGCTCCCCCTTTCCCCTTCCCATACAAAACAGAAGGGAATGGGGTGGGGAGAACAAGGTTCTCAAGAGCCTTCCTTTCCTTTTCTGGAGTTTCCCCCTCCCCCTTCCATGGATTTGGCCCCAGGACAAAGAAAACGGGTGGGAAGGGGAGGAGGGGGAAACTCTGGAGGAGGAAAGGAGGGCTCTTTGAGCCTCCCCCCCCGACCCCATTCCCTTCTGTTTCACCTCAGCATTAGTCCTCCACACTGGGGCAAAATTCATGGGAAGGGGAGGAGGAGAATGGGAGGTGGAAGCATGCACACTCACAAATAATAAAATTTGTGAATGTCAAACCTGAGAATGTGAAGGGAGGACTGTACATGCTATTCCTATTCCTATTGCTAATGTAATTACATATTGCTAATGTAAGACTGCTTGCTTACAATAAAAACTTTCCTTTAAAGACCTCTTCTTTCCACACTCTCTTCATATGCCTTTGCTTGGTGTGTGCATGCATACATATATAGGATTCTCATCTCCCACAAGAGGGAGAAGAAGGGGAAGTCTCTGCAGAGGTAGAGATGGAAACCTGCAAGTTAAACTCCTCTCTAAGTTACTGAGTCACATGGGGGGTAAATGAATACTGGTGGCAGCTAAATAGTCTTTGGGCAACCCTCTACTACTCAAGAGCATAAGATGGGGGGAAAGTTCCAAACAATACAGGATTGGCAGCACCTCTGAGCACACACTCTCCTGCACGCCAAGGGACTTCTCCACTTCAGAAGCCACACAAGGCAGCAACACGCAAACAATTCTGCCAGACCACATCTTTTCCCCATTCCCTCCAAATCCTAAGCACGGGGGAGAGACTGCTCTCCCACCTCCTCCTCAGGTCTCTTCCTCCTCCACCACCACCCTGTTAGCAGAGGACCAAGCCCAGCTGGTCCTAGTCCTATTATATCTCTTGTTAGTTGCCATTTAGATTTAAGTTAAAAGCCTGTACTTACAGCCTTACCAGAATGAAATGGAACAATGACACTGGTGATTTTATTCATCCCACCCACCCTCATCCTGTTTTGAACTTGGGAGAGACGAAAGAGATGCATAGATTTTTGAAAACCCCATTTCATCCATCCCACCAAAAACCCTTCTCTTGCTTTGCTTTTCTGCCTCCCTTATTATCTCACCTGAACCTTCCTCTTTCTTCAGTATACTGATACCCACATGGATCCCAGCAAAAGTCCCAGCGACGAAACATTCAAATTTCAGTTTCGGGGGACCAATGAGGAATATGCAGTGTCTAATGTAAGAAGAGAGAGGAACATCTAGAAGCAAGGGAGAACAGCCCTCTCCAACCTGATCTTAATATTTATTCTTTTGAAATCATTTAACACTGGATTTAAATAAATGGTCATACTCTAATTATGAGCAAAAATAAACAAAGATTCCTATATCCACTTGCATTTATTAATCAACAAGACAGGAAATATAAAATTGGCTCCTCAGCATGGTCTCTCCCTTAATTAATAACTCAGTCTAAATATACTGGAATTAAATTAATGGTGAAAGTCCAACTTAAGCCACTCAACGAAGTTAATTATTATGTTATCTCTTTTTGATAGAAAATTTCTAACTGAATTCCTAGCTTAACTGATTTTAACTAGTTTGTTCCTGTGTCTGGCTGCAGCTAGACAACATCCTAGACACAACCATACCCCCTTACTATTGTGGTAGCAGCTTCAAGACTCTACAGATTTATCAATTACCTCATCTGGAAGGCCACATTTGCTCTGTCGCCATGAGTTCCTAATTCATACTTCACAGCAGTTGTTCTCATGCAATTAGCCCTTAATACTGCAGCAAGATCAACAGGATTGAGCTAGTATATAGGCTAAATCAACAGGATTTGTACATACACAATTAAACGAAGACAGTATGTCTTTTTATTCTAAGCTGCAATCACTGATAAAACAAAGGATTTATATTCAGATAGGATTAGCCCCACTAAAGGGAAAATTTAAGATAAACGTGGTTGTGGCTTGGGGTGTTAACTTTCAAAAGGCACATATATTAGGATGAACTTTTTCCCCTTAATATTTGAATGGGGAACTGTGGAATGGACAGCTGCCAATGTCTTCATTCTTACAGCCAGACCTCATGCTATTTGTTAGTACTAGACGATGTTTGCCTGCTGTCACACCACACTGTCACAACCTTGCTTCAAATGTCACATTAGCAAACTCAGACAAGAAGTGCTTTGTATTAGAACATTTTTTATGCTGACCTTTTGAATGGCCCAAATGACAGGAAAAGATTCTGCCCGCACAGCTGTGCACAGGGAGTCCATACTTTTACAATGAAAAGCAGCACAAGTCTGAATGCTGAAGGATTACTGAAATGCTACACAAAATCTACATAAAATCACATACACATACACTGGAAACAAAAACTGAAGGGCCTTTTCGCACTACACTGTTATAGTGCTTTCAACACCCTACGGAATCCTAGGATTTGCAGTTTAGGGAGGGGCCTTTAGAATTATCAGCCAGAGAGCTCTTTGGCCTCAGTACCCTGCAAAACCCAGAATTCCACAGGATGTTGAAAGTGGAATAATAGCACTGTAACAGTGTAGTGAGGAAACGGTCCTAAGCAAATTAGGCTGCTATCCAACACTTATTTAACTGAGATCAAGCCCCACGGAGATCAATTGTGCTTATTTCTGAGCAGAGATACATGGGGTTAAAGTTAATGGTTTCAGAATATGGGGCACGGTGTTTCAAGGCAGGCCCCTAATTGAAAACTATACTTTTAATTTCTGTTTTAAATTATCTGTCTCCTACAGATTGAAGAGTTTCAATGAAAGCACAGGGGGGTCAGAAAAACTTAATCCCACTCAATACCTTGAATTCACAAGAACAGGTTCAGACATTTCAGCAGCAAGTTCATTGGGCAAGCAATCTACACATTCATATTGTTTGCTAAGTACACTTGTGCAAGTTCTCACAGCAGATTCCTTGAGTAGGGTATTCTGTGCTGGCAGAAATCCCCACTCACAGAAGGTGCCACTGTGATTTCCATGATTAATCTATGCTGCAGAGACCATTATTTCCACTAATAAGACAGCAGGCAGAACCCTTCTGAACCAAATCTCATTCTGCTAGAAACTAATTGTCTGGAAATCCACTGAACAATTCGGTAAGCTGTTCCATCATTTTTATCTTTGCATTCGTATTAGCATATTTATTCATTTGTACCTATTTTATCCAAACAACTTGATTGGAATTGTTATATATGTAAATGCATGAACAGTCCATCTGTGATGGCACTTTCAGTGCTTGGTGTTGAACATTCAGCTATGTAATGAATTGAGAAGCAATGGTATTCTCTATAACATATGTACCATGACTCTTTTTTTCAAATTTTGTACTTGTCTTTTCCATTACTTATGTTCATTTCTTTGGAAGTTAACCAGAGATTCTGCAATGAATGATAAATATTGCTAGAAAAACTTCCTGAAAGATAGTTTGTGCTGCAGTCTGCGTCTACTGATATCCCCCACTAAGCACTTGGAACTAGGCACTGCTGGGGTGCGTTTATTATATTTGTTACTTTTATATGCTATCTTTCCTCCAATGAGCTCAAAGTAGAACATATATAGATTAGCTCCTCCACATTTTATCCTCACAGCAAATATGAAGTCAGACTGAGAGAGAGGGAGACTGGTTGACAGACAACTAAGTTTAATGTCTCAGTGGAAACTACAGGTACTAGTCCAACACTCTAATCCAGTGTTTCCCAAAGGCTGGTCTTCCAAATGTTTTGAACGTCAGATCCCAGAAGCCCCAGTCAGTTTGGCTAACAGTCAGGAATTTGGGGAACTTGAGTCCAAAACATCTGGAAAATCAAACTTTGGGAAGGACTTCTCTAACCAGTTGAGTTCTTTAGCACTATACCATTCCACACATGGTGAAACAGAAATTTTGTAGGCCTAGGTAGTGCAGTCATGTGTCTTCTTCTTACAGTAAAGCATCAGAATCCTATGCTAAACACAAGGTGTTTCATGACAGAACTAGGTAGGAGGTTGTCAGTACCAAATGTAACACAGAAGTTCCCACAAGATAAGCAATTTGAAAGCCACTGACCAAAAACCAAAAATGAAATCCTGATAAAATTAAGCATGTTGAAGCCTCAATGGAATAAATGGACAATAGTGAAATGATGGCTTAACCCCCATACTTCTGGCAGAATTTTAAAAGGGAAAAATTAAAGTGAGCTTCACTATATTACTCACAACCAGGCACAGATCTATGTACACTTAATTCAATTTATTTCAAGTGGCTTGAGCACTTCCACCTTTCTACTAGATTAGGGTCAATATGTAATGGTAGAAGAACACAGTAAAAATGAGCAGATTTCCCCCTTCCTTTATGGCTTTTTTTAAAAAGTAGTCTACTTCAGGCATTTATTTTCTAAAATAAATGAGTGATGGGTAATGAGATAGATCATGTCTGGACAAATCATATGAAGTCAAATTAAGTCTCTTCAAACAGTCTCTATAGAACAATTCACACCTTTCTCTTTACCTTCAAAATACTCGTAGAAGCTACTCAAGAAACTGTGGGAAAACAGCAATTAAGATTTTTTCACTCATACATGTATTGCTGTGTTCACCACTACAGCATCAAGAATGGCTTGCATGTGTGAGCTGGGCATTACAGACCAAATGCCATAAGCCAAACTTCTATGTCACCTTCATCACAATGTTTTCAAGGAGAAATGATTCACAGGTGAACCTGGCAGTCACATGCAGAGAAGGCAATCAATGTTCCAGCAGGTGTGCAGCAGTCCTAATCATTTTTCATGAAATGCAACTGTGTTCAAATTTCTCAAGACAGAATCTTCTCAAGACTCTACAACATTTTTTGGGTTTTAACTAGTACTAATTAAAGCCCTTTCACAATAGATTCATACATCCTATCACTTTGGCTGGAGGCCCAGAAGAAAAACTGGCTTAAAAAAGAAAGCTGTTAGTAGTGTAACATAAAGGAGCAATGACTTTTTTTAAGAGATGTTTTAACATGAAAGGTAGAACTATTAGAGAAGTTTACTGAGCCACACAGAAATGGCTGCAGAAAATTTCATTGAGAATGCAAAGGCTAAACTTCTCAATCTGCTGCCACTACGTATAATGTAACTGTAACAGCCATTTCTTCAGAGCAAAGCAGCATCAGAAAGAGACAATCTACAGCAGAGATGCAGCATGCAGGAAGGGAACTTCCCCCTGCCAGTCACCTAGCCCTTAAACTTTTCTCCTCCAACAGTTCGTACTGATGCTTGTTCTTCTGACGTTCCAGCAAAGAAAACTCTTCTGGTTTCATTACAAAGAATACCATGCCATTGGTTCTAACCAGTGCATTTGCAGAGGGAATGGCAAGCAATAAGAACTCAGACAATGGTGTAACCGAAGCTACACCCACAAAACAGTTCGGATCAGATCAATTTTCTCTATATAACAATTAATGCCCTTTCTCCTGACCTACAAAATACCTTTAGGAGCTACTCAAGAAAATAAAAGTTTTTTTCTTGTTTCATGAAGTCACTTCTAGGTTGTTGTTTTTTAAAAAAAGGTTCGGATGGGATGTAAAAAGGTGAGAAAGTCCCCTTCCCAACGTCTGAAAATATGGCAAAATGGCCACTGATAAATGTAAAAACTCAGAGGGAAAAACAATGCACAGTTTGGGGTGTGTGAGTGAAACTGTGACAGTGATGTGATCCATTCGGTTAAGATCTTGGGGAGCTCAGGTGATTCCCTTCATATTTGCCTACATCTGCCTTAGAGATCTTTTTTTTTTTTTTGGACTAGTTATATGTATGACTTTATATATAAAAATCACTTCTTTTTGTTTATTTATTTCTCTCTTCATGTTGTTGTAAGCTTAACTGAACATCTGTTGGAGAAGTGCCACAATCAATAAATGCATTTTTAAAATAATTAACTGTAAGTAATTTATAACTTCCTTCAATCTGTCAAAAAGGGGCCTAATACTGGAGTTTCTACAATATGCAAATTTAACCCAATAAATAAATTAATTATAATTTAAAAAACAGAATATGAAAGTTGCATTCCTACTTCATCAGATCTGGGATTCAGTTGTACTGAACTCAGTAAAATTCACATCTGAATAGATACCTGTAGGATTTTGCTTTAAGGTCAACTTCCAACTTTAATCAGTTGAGAGTTCGTAGTGAGAGTGGCTTCTGTCACTAGGCAGATTGCTTTTAGAGACCTTGTTAGCATCATTGCCAAATCTTAATAGCTCTTCAGAAGCACAGAAAGGGTTGTTCAGTATCTAGTCAGTTCTGCTAGATCGTTCTACTTTAGTTTGAAAGTTCAAAGCTGGTAACAGATGGAAGGCTGGGAATGGACAGGAAGTACCATTTCATGTTAGCATTCCCCTTGTACAACTCTTCCAGATAATGCTGTTGTTAACTATCATCAATTTGACTTTGACTCATGTCAGCCCTATGAAGGAGAATCTTCCAAGTCACCCTATCACCAACAGCCCTGCTCAGGTCCCATAGACTCAGGGCTGTGGCTTCCTTCGTTGGACTTAAGTCTATCCATCTGTTAGGCAGTGTTCCTCTTTTCTTACTGTCTTCTACCTTTCCAAGTATTATTGTCTCTTCTAGTGAGTTAGAATGAGACAAGCCCTTATTTCTCCTCAGATCAGATTGGCAGTTCTACTCCAATAAGGTGGCCTGTCTACATCACTTAGTCCTGACCACCCTTTTATCACGACATTTGTGTAACAGGTCTAGGGTCTAAAGACCTTTCGGCACTACACTGTTATATTGCTATTATTCCACTTTCAACATCCTATGGAATCCTGGGGTTTGCAGTTCAGGGAGGGGCATTTAGAATTCTCATCCAGAGAGCTCTTTGGCCTCAGTGAACTACAAACCCCAGAATTCCACAGGATGTTGAAAGTGGAATAATAGCTCTATAACAGTGTAGGGCAGAAAGGCCGTAAGTGTTCACTCAGAACTAAACAGTTCATTTAAGGTACTGTGTTCTCTTTATTATCTATGACTTTAGATAACTCAGGCTTTCTCAGCAGTTATAAAACAAACTTAACATTTATTACAGGAACACTGGAAATAAAGTACTTGTTAGCATTCATGTATAGTACAGTGTTGATACATTATACGGTTCAGATTTCTGACAGACTCTGACAATAACTCCCAGCCTTAGACGCCAGTTCTCTGTCTTTTTCTGAGCTGCTTAAACACAGCTCAGCTACTCTCTCTAGTCTAGATCTCACTGAAGGCTCAACGTACAATGAAACTTTGCCTTATATAGAATTCCTCTCATCCATAAGCCCCTCCCACACATACCACTGTGCTGGGTTTCATTCTTGTTGTGCTATTCCTGTTGCCTAGCAACCCACCATCAAGTTGGTACTGGCATTCCAAATAGCTAACCCCCAAAGCAACTTCATCACACAGGTCATGGTATGTCCAAAATATGACAGTCTCAGTTTCATCATCTTGGTTTCTAGGGAGACTTCAGGCTTGATTTTCTCCAATACTCATTCATTTGTCTTTTTAGCAGTCCACAGTATCCACAGAGCTCTTCTCTAGCACTGTATTTCAAATGAATTGATTTTCTTCCTATTAGCTTTCTTCACTGTCCAGCTTTCACAAACATACACAGAAATTTGAAACACAATGGCATGGACAATCCTAACTTTAGCGTTTAATGATTTATCTTTTCACTTCAGGATCTTGTCTAGTTCCTTCATAGCTGCCATTCCAAGTCCTTTTCTTTTTCTGATTTCTGGACTGCAGTCTCCATTATGATTAATGACTGATACAAAGTATGGAAAATCTTAAACTATTTCAATGTCTTCTTTGTCTATCTTAAGGTTATGTAAATCATCAGTGGTCATTATTTTGGTTTTCTTAAGGTTCAATTGTAAATATGCTTTTGCATTTTCTTCCTTGACTTTCTTCAGTCTTTGCTACTTTCTGCTAGTAGTATGGTGTTATCTGCATATCTTGAATTGATGATATTCCTTCCTCCAATTTTCACACCTTCTTCCTCCGAGTCTAATCCTACTTTATGTATGATATGTTCAGCACACAAGTTAAACAGACAGAGTGCTAATGCCGTCTAGCCAATGTGATATGGCAGCAAAAAAAGCCAATGAGATTCTAGGCTGCATCAATAGGAGTACAATGTTTAGGTAGAACGAAGTAACAGGACCGCTCTACACAGCTTTAGTCAGACCTCACATGAGTACTGTGTCCAGTTCTGGGCAGCACAGTTCAAAAACGATATTGACAAGCTGAAACATGTCCAGAGGAGGGCAATGGAAATGGTAATAGGCTTGGAAACCCTATGAGGAGCAGCTTAGGGAGCTGGGTATGTTTAGTCTGGAGAAGAGAAGGTTAAGAGGGGACATGATAGCTATGTTTAAATATTAGTGAAGGGATGACATGGGGCAAGTTTGTTGTCTGCTGCTATAGATATTATGACATGGAGCAATTGATTTAAACCACAGAAAAAGAGATTCCACCTAAACATTACAAAGAACGTCACGATAGTAAGAGCAGTTTGACAATGGAATACCTTGCCTCAGAGTATTGTAGAGACTTCTTCCTTGGAGCTTTCTGAACAGAGGCTGGATGGCCATTTGTCAGGAGTGCTTTGTGTATTCCTGCATGGCAGGAGATTGGACTTGATGGCTCTTGTGATCTCTTCCAGCTCTATGATTCCCTTGCCAATTGGAAGCTATTCCATTTCTCCATATTCCATCATGACAGTAGCCTCTTGTCCTGAGTACAGTTCATGCATCATGACAATAAAATGTTGTGGCACACTCCTTTGTTTCAGAGAGGGCCACAGTTTTTCATAACGTACACAGTCAAAGGCTCTGAAATAATCCATAAAGCACAGGTTGCTTTTCTTCTGAAATTTTTTAGTGTGCCCCATTATCCAAGATATGTTTGCAATATGATCACTAGTACATCTTCATTTCCTGAATCTAACTTGGTATCTGGCATTTCTCTTTCTATATATGGTAAAAATTTGTGTTACAGTATTTTGGGCAGGACTTTGCTTGCATGAGAAATCAATGCTATGATACTGTGGTTACTGCAATCCCTGGTATCCCCTTTCTTGGATATTGGAATGTATGTGGAGCATTTCCAACCTGTGGGCCGTGGTCTTGTTTTCCATATTTGTTGAGACTGATTGATTGATTGATTGATTGGCTGATATTGATTAGTTAGAAGTAGAGTAGATTCTGTCTCTGCAGTTTGAATCAGCTCTATTGATGTGCAGTTTGCTCTCGGTGATTTCCTTCTCCCAAGTGCAACTTCCAATTCACTTTCTAAAAATGGTTCTTCACTTTCCTCAAATGGCTCTTCCTTGAATGAATCTGTCATCCTTTCATCTCTTTTATATGAGGCAACCTTGTTATCAGTGTTGTCAGTGTTCTTGTCAGCTTCAGTGTATTTTTAACATCATTTTTTATTTGTACTTGGTCATGTAATGTGATCCTCTGCTGGTGGTATAGCATCTCCATGCTTGGTTTAAATTTCCATTTGATTTCTCCAGTCTTGTGGAAGAGGTCTCTTGTTCTTCTTTTTTTGTTGTCATCTTCTAGTTCTCCACATTGATTATTATAGCAGTTCTTTGCCCCTGCTCACAATTCACTGAACAGTTTCAATTAGAGTTCTGACTCTATTTCTGTCACCTTTTACTTTTGCTTCTTGTCTGTCCTTATCTGTTGGAAGAGTTTCATCTGCCATCCACTGAGACTTCTCTTTCTTTTTGGATGCAGAGAGCATCTTTTTGCATTCCTCCCTAAATATCCCTGGCTTCAGTCCAGAGTTCTCCTGGCTGTTGGTCAACTAGGCTTAATAGCCTTTTTTAAAAAAAATCTTTAAATTGTACAAACAGTTTGTCTTACAAAATTCAGTCAGTCACTCTCCTGCTTCATTTTTTGATCCCAGGACAAATTTTCCCACAATCTTTGATTCTGACCTGTTTCCTACTTTTGCATTCCAATCACCTGTGATTAACAAGGAGTCCTGTTTTGGTGTCTGGTTAATTTCCTCCTGGATCAAGCACAGAATCTTTCATATTTTTCTTCTTCTGCCTCTGTAGTTGCATCATAATCTTGGATTGTGTTTATATTGATAGCTTTTCCCTGAAGTCTTATAGATATGATTTTGTCAGACTTTCTATTATAGCCTTTGACTGCTTTTGCTACATTTCTCCTCACTATTAATGCCATCTCATTTCATCTTAGATTTTCATTTCCTGAGTAAAATACTGTGTAATTAATTGACTCAAAATGTATAATTCCTGTTCACTTTAGCTCACTCACCTCAAGAACTGTAGTGTTTATACGTTCCATTTCTTGTTTTACTACGTCTAGCTTCCCCTGATTAAGTCTTCTCACATTCCATGTCTCTAAAATATATGTTGTGCAGCTTCAGACTTTCCTTCCCTCTCTGAGCATGTCAACAGCTGAACATCCTTTTAGCTTGAGTCCAGATGTATCATTAGCCACAATGCTACTCATAACAATAGCTTGTTGAGTGTCTTCCAACCTGGGACACTACCTCTTATTTTGGATTGCCTCATCAGAGAGTTTTCAAGGTAAAAGACATTCAAAAGGTGTTTATCCTGTGCCTCATTCTGTGCAGTAGTAACAAATGTTAGCTATGGTGCCAATACAGTTGTCTCTGAGAGATCCTCACCCATGTTACTACTACAGCTGCTGCCTGGTAACTGTTTGGCACATTTAGTCTGGCTCCTCAGGAAAAGCCTGTCTGGCATGGAAAACTCTACAAGCATCACTGCAACCATCAGCATAGCCTCTTGCCTCACAGGAACACACAATACCACCACCACCACAGAAAGGAAGTACAAAGGTGGGCTCACAGCTATTAGGATGGGAAGTTTCCTTTGCATTTCAATTTCCTTTTGTTTGCTTCTGTTGATACAAACCATGGGAATCCATCTTCCATGAGTACACTCAGGAGGGTGACCCCCAAATCCAGGGACTCTTTTAGCTAGCCACAAGGAAATGGAGTGTCACCCTTAGATGCACTGAGTAGAATTAATTATTCAGGGGTCCATTTCTAGCACTTCCTGTGAGGTGACGCTGGAACCCATCAACTAAAAGACTGTAATGCTGTATTTGCTGTAGACCTTGTATTGAATCATTTACTATCAGTAAACTTTATCTTATAGTAATGATGTGCGCCAGTTTTCAAAATCAAATGAAGTCTTGGGGAGGACTGTGATTGTAACCAGTTTTAGCATAGAACACAGCCCAAATTATCTGATTTTTTTTAAAGTCAGTACAAATATATACCACTTCTGAAGCATGCAGTGAGAATGTAACAAAAATAATTTGACAGTCTGTATCATTTCAACTGCTTCTTATAAACAACACAGCTCAACCAGAAAGACACCAGAATATTGGTTGATCAAGTGTAAAACATAAGAAACCCCCCTGTGAAAGAGAGATTAAGGCCCATGCCTGCCTCTTCTCAGTGTGCCCCTTTCCTGCAAAGAACCCAGGCTGTTGTACAGTTGTTGTAATTCATCATGAATGTAAGCAGCTTTGATAAAATTTTGAAAGGGAATTTTTCATTTTTATACAAAACTGAAATCAAGTCAGTTTTGTTTTTACTATAGCAGCTATTCTTATTTTGTAAGCTCTAAGTATTCTTTACTTTTTTAAGGGGGTAAGAATTGAGGATTCAGCACATTGTATTTCTGTTCTTTAATAAAGTTTGTCAATCCACTTTGTCTGTACTTTAGATTACATGTACATGACACCATTTAAGAAAAACAAAACATCACAATATTAAAGCCAACGGCTTCACAAATTGCATCACCATCCCACCAAAATAAAATAAAATAATTAAAAGTGAAAGTCAATTATTTCTGGGCACTCTGTCACATATTCAGTTAACTTCCTTTCACACCACAGTACAGTGAAAAGAGCTGGTACAGTAAATGCACTTCCAAGCTACATGCTTAGCCGTTTATCATCATAACAATATAAACGTAAAGGTATTAATAAAAAAATATCCGTCACCTACCTTGGAACTGTGTAAACTTGATGGTCCCCATTCTCTCTCCATTTCTGAACATAACTTGACCCTAGATAAAGTAAATAGATACCTTATAATAAGTTTTATGATACCACTATGACATATCAGATTATTCTAAATGACAGTGAGAGCAACTATCTAATTCAGACTTTTTTCATTGATTAAAAATACACTTTGAAATTAGAGACCTAAGTGAATTTAGAGACAGTGTTACAGAACTCATTTTATAATGTAACCCAATACTTGTTCTATGTGAGGTACCATTAGAACAGATATGCATATATTTACAATACTGACAGAGATGACTCCCACTTTTATGCTGAATAAACTATTCAAATCCAAGTCTATTCTTGTAAGGGTACAACTTTTCCCAAACTTCTGATGTTAACAGGTGAATAAATTACGTTCTTGCAAGGTTCAAACCAATTAATATACAGGCTGAGGGTAAATTCTTATAAATTAGTTTACAGCAATTTCAATGCTGTCAAGGAACCAAGAAAGGTGTAAAATGTTCACTGTTACACTAAAGGCACTCAGGACAGGCAGGATTTTTCAATGTAAACCATAAGTACAGGAAATTTAGTTAGGTGCAGAGGAGTGTGAGGAATCTTTCTTTGCCGTCTGGCCAGACTAAGCAGATGGCCAGGCTAAGCCAATTAAAGGAAGAAGTAAGTAAATTCGACATATACTTGGCACAAATGAAATGTGTGTGCATACACACACATACTACCCAGATCCTAACTTTCTTTGTGTGTGTGAATATGTTTTACATTCAAAAAATACTGTCCACATTCATGGCCTGGGGCTTTCTGCCTCCCCCTTCCATCTGCAGCCTCCAATGTCTACTAAAAATCCCTTGGGAATAATGTAAGATGGTGTTTCTTAAGCTATCATGTGGCAGACCAGCAGGATTTCTTCACCCTCACCGTGTGTGTCAAGGACTGGCACCATATTTTTGTCCTTTTACTAAAATTGTTTCTTTCTTTCCTGAAACTTCCAAGGACCGGTAGTCAACGGCTCATAGAATGGCACTGGTCCACAAACCACCACTTAGAGTAGCTCTGATGTAAGATACAGTTGCAGTGGAGCTGCTGATGGAAGAGTGAGTTGTTATATAAGCAACTTACATGAAGAACTTATGATCCAAACCATAAAGAGTGAGTAGCCTCACATTCCTACATTTTATCATTCAGAGCTTTGTGTCTTCTGTAGCAGTCCTATTAAAAGGCACCTTTTTCTGAAGTGAGCACTGGAGCACTGGAGGGAGACAGCATGCCTCTTACATGGTCATTTGCTACTTTGTGACAATGCATGTAATTTGTTTCCATTGGCATGAGATGCAGTTGTGTGATATGTGTGAGATCTAGGATGGCTCTTCCATGCAAAGAAAGCACCACCCTGAATTGCATGCAGCAAGTAATAACGATCTACATCTAAATCAGAACCAAGTGAAAGTGGGAGGAAGGAACACAGCATGTTAGATCTGGTACCCGGCAAAGTGGCAGTGGACTATAACAGCAGTTTTCAGGGCAGTGATGTAGACAGCTTCTGCAGATGTTGGTCATCTGCAGCTGATGGGAGCAGCAGTCCAACAACAGCTGGAGAACCACATGTTCCCCACATGTTTACTATTTGGTTGTACTTCTAACCTTAATTATTGAGGGAGTGAAGGATAATGTGGCTGTGTTTGTTACCTTTCTGAAATAAGATGCAAAAGAAGCCACTGACTATTAAAGTTAGATCTAATATTGATCTAAATAATAATAAACAGAAAAGAAAGAGAATGAGATACCTCATTGTCTGTTAAAATAGATCAATCAGTATCACTGAGATAAAGCAAAAGACAGATATTCAGCTCAGAAAATAAACAATGTGAATACAGACTTTCATGTGTTAGCTGCAAAGCTATAGGAATTATTTCACTGCTTGTCCCTTCCTCATTTCACACACTGCTTTACAAAACACATTTATTTCTATTCTACATTTCGTTTAGTTTGCTCAGTGCTGCAAGATTCCCAGTAGTTTTCTGTTCAAGCACTAACCCGCCATAGCTCTGATTAGCATCAGCAAAACTACATTACCTACATACCACAGGTAGACACATGATGTTTTTACAAAATGTGAGTGCAACAAACAAAAATATATCACTCATAGGAAAGAGACTGGAAAGAGACTGTTGATGAGCAAGGGCAACTGCAGTAAATATGTGACTGGGTCTAGTGATTTTAGAATCATCTTGTAATTTAGTTCTGGCATTAGTATTCAATGCCTTAATATATATATTGATGTGTTTTCTCAGAAACTGGCTAAAATGTCATCATCTGACCACTGTTTTTTTTAAATGAAACACTTTGAATATATATCACATCTTAAATAGAGTGCCAGTGAGAAACAATTATCAGCTGTAGAGCTAGAGAAGCACAACATGAGCTAGGAGAATCAGTGTGCAGAAATAAAAGTTTGAGGTTGATTGTTCTTCAAAAGCAAGTTCTTCACTTTGATCAGAGCTTTGTCTGCTCTGTTCTACAATTATTTAATTAATTAATTTGCTACTTTTCTATCATCAGTATGTGGAGATCTGGGTTAGCCAGAGCTATGACAGATTAGGTCTGCTTTTCATCTCCCTCTCTAGAGAAGCAACACCCTTTTCTATGTATTTACTACCTCCTGGCTCCCTCTCAACACTTATATCTCCCTTCTGATTTCCCTAAATCCACAACCCTTGTGGATGTAGGGCAAAGTGTTTTCAGAGAATGAACGTGTCACTGGTAGTAGCATGTCTAACTGAGCTCAGATTATATTTTTAAAAAATAAAATAAAATCTTTATTAAACAAACTAACAAATGAAAGGTATTTGGCAATTAAATGTTATCAAACAGCAACACACTTTCAACTCTTAACAGGCAAACACTTCCCCAACTCTGTCCTCTCTCTCTCTCTGAAAGAACTCCTCCCCTTTTCCAATTCACAGATGGAACTCTTTCAAACCTTATTTCTATTATTTTTCTGTTATGCTGACTCCCCCACCTAGCCCCTCCCTCTGGCTAAACTGGGTTCTATAGTCAGTGAACCAATCAAATTAAATCCTGTCTGTTGATAGGGCTGTTCTGCTGCCTATGCACCCTCCCCGGGTTCTTCATATCTATCACACCCTTTTTCAAAAAGAAGTTACAATAGTTCACAACAACAAAAGCTGCATTGAGATCTTTGAAATAAAAAACAGTATAGAAATGTCCTAAATAAAACATACTAGAGCAGTGGTTCTCAACCTGTGGGTTCCCAGATGTTTGTGAACTTCAGCTCTCAGAAGCCCTGAGCATTGACCATAGTGGCTGGGCCTTCTAGGAGCTGAAGTCCACAAACATCTGGGGATCCACAGGTTGAGAACCACTGTACTAGAGAGATAGCGGTTCTAAAACCTTTCCCTGCATATGCTATTTTACTGTATTTGGTACAATGGACAGACTAGAGATAGAAAGAAATACACAAAAATATTCAAGAAATAATTAAAAAACATGTTTCTTAAGTGTCAGGAAAACTTGACAAGAAGAAACCAGGACAAGAATCTCCAATTTAGGACTTATTCTGCACAAAATTTACATGTGAGGTTTTTGTTGGGGTTTTGTGAATTTTGCAAAGATTTTAGCCCCAATTACAGCTTCATCTGTGTTTATTTCACATAAAATGATGTTTTTTACACAAAAATACCATGTGCAAATATTGTGCAGAATAAGTCCTGAACCATGAACAGTCTTCAACAACTGTGCAAGTTTTTCAAGACTGTCTCATCATGGTAAGAAAATTACTGAAATTATCTTTTGAGAATGAAATTAACCAAGAATTATATTCCTAGTATAAATGTTCAAAATACTTGTCTCCACCTATAGTGTGAAGTGGGGTTGTCTAGAATCTGGCTGTTGAGTCTCCCCAGCTAATCTGGGCAGAATCTGTGTAATATATAGATGAGCTCCTACATAGATGGAATGTATTTACTGTAGTCACTTAATGTATCCCTTTATTTCTTTTTTATCTCCATACTGGTCAACTAGCCTAGTACCTGCTCTTTAGTTTTGTGCATACATTTCATCATGCACAGCTATAAGAAAAAAAGAAATTCAGCCTCCAATACTAATAGTAAGAGAAAATTTGTGATACTTAATTTGCAGAAGCAATCCGACAATATGCAGTCCTAGACAGAGCAGTGTAGTAAAATGTTCAGAGATTTCCCCCCACTTTATGCTAATATTCATAAGGATAATTCATAATTGTACAACATCTAAAACAAATAATTGATGTTCAAATTAGATCACATTTCATCTCCATTTTCAAAATGAACCAACAGGAACCATAGCAGAATATTCGGTATGTCT
Source organism: Iguana delicatissima (assembly GCA_948472985.1). NCBI lineage: Eukaryota > Metazoa > Chordata > Lepidosauria > Squamata > Iguanidae > Iguana > Iguana delicatissima. The sequence goes on from CAOKZL010003040.1 coordinate 98,774, forward strand.
AAAGAACACCACTAGGAACTCCGTGTGCTCCTATTAATGATGACTAATCAAATCATACTTAATTAAGTGAACATGAGACACCTGCAATGCCAAAGACATTATCTGCATGTAGATTATTTCAGACTGAGAAACTCTAGATGGATGAGACACAAAATTGGTAGATGTATATTAACCTCTGATGAACAAAAAGAAATTAATTGTGCGCAGCGGTCCTCCAACATTTGGAGCAATTCATAGGGGAGGGATGTGTCTTGACATTGGGTCCAGAGTTAGAGCATCAACCTATGCCCTCACGCAAACTATGAATCTGCAAAAAGTGGGAGCATTTCCACTTTCAACTGACTGCCTAAATCTATATGCCAATTAAGAACTGTTACCAGGAACACAGAGTTGTTCTTTCCCCCATGTGACATCTGGGAGATTTTACTTGGTATCCTAACAGTATGCTGCAGACCACTGCAGTGTAAGCAGGTAGGACCAAAACATATCAGGGCACTGGGTAAGCTATACTGGACATTTAAATGTTGTCATAGGGAAGAAGAAAATGTTGACACAAGGTAACTGTTTTCAACAGTATCCTTGTGTTTTTAAATAACCTTAGGAAGACATCAGCAAAAATATTTTTGTTGCTTGTATGCTTGTTGCTCTCTTAGTGTTCCTCAGAAGAGGAATTTATATAGGGTAACTACAAAGTAAATTAAAACTCCTATATGTAATAGTTTGTACAAGAGAGAAATGTGGCTGACTCCATTCATCATTCAGGGCCAAACAATGGTAGGCACCCTTACTCCTAATGTGTGATTTACTCTCTCAGTGGAGGAGATTAGCATGGGCTGGAGTGGAAACACTCAAGAAGCCATTAAACAATTATGGGCCGATACATTTCCTGTTGTTCCCTCTCAGTTTCCAACAAACAGAGGACTGGCAACATCTTAAGAACAAAGATGTATTCCCCTGTTAATAGTTAATGCATCTCAGTTGATCAGTATTGATGAACCATTAATTTATATCATCCTTTTCTGTGTCTATTTATGCTACTATCTTTGCAGTAAAGTAGAACAAATGTGGTCGCTTCTGCACTGGATGAATAACTATTTTACTTTGTCTAAAAAAGTCTACCCATCTTTGTATTTCTTGCCTGTACACTATAATCACTCTTGAGTCCAGTCTCTCATTTTGAGCTGGATGTAGTAGACACAAATTAAGGTCTACTTATACTCACATTATAGCACTATTACTCAACTTTGACTGCCATGGTTCCATCCTATGAAATTCTGGGAATGGTAGTTTAGGTAAGGGAATTTAGAATTCTCATATAGCATGTTCCAGTGCCTCATCAAACTACAAACACCAGGATTCCACAAGATGTAACTACAGCAATTAAAACAGAATAATAGTGCTATAATTCTGTAATATGAATGGGCCTACTCTGGTATGATGACTCTTGGACCTTGTCAGGTACTCTGCCCAATCCTTATGATCTGCTCCTAACATAACCCACATTTCCAAGCCAAGAGTCATCTTCTCAGTTTGCGCTACCTTGCTACCCCATTGTTCAAAGCAGAAGTTCACTTACAATGAGGCACTCATTACTGCATCTCAGTAACATCCATATCAGTGGTGCTGTCCACTGTTACACTGGGGACTTCGCCAAGTACTTTGAGGTTCTTAGGGGATCTGCACAATATATGCATAGCCACAGTGCTGTGTTTAAACACCTTTGAATGTCACTTGAAGACCTGACCCACAGTGGAAGTATGTAATGAGACTGCTGGCTGTTCACACTTTCTATGGCAAAGCTTATTTCTCATCCCTATTCTTAGGAAAGGCACAGTTTTATTGCTTTCCATTTCATGTTCTCTTCTTGTAACTGCATTCCACACCATGGAGGACTTTGAAATACCTTACAACAGCTTAATTTGCTCTTGCTACTGCCCATCATAGTCTTGGGAGCCTTTGCCCACTGATGAGTCAAAACTGGGTTTTAGTGACCAGGGCGCTATACCAATCATAACCCCTTCTGGGTAGAGATAGCCCAGCTACAATTAGCCATACTCCTGTAGCCTCTTGTCTTTGAAAATGCAAGATTTTCTGCAAGACTGTTAGCAGAGTCTGGAATGGGACGATATGATTACATTATACCATGCCTTTTATTTGCACTGGCCTTCAGTCTGTTTCTAGACCAAACTGAAAGTTCGAGTATTAAAAATTACAATTTTAAATGGTTTAGTACCAAGCTGTCTTAAGGACCATCTTTTCGCATATATACCCGCCTATACCCCAAGATAATATTTAGATGCTATGCTTTGGTCCCCCATCAAGTTAAATGAAACAAGAGGATACTAATAATAGGGTTTTCTCAGTCATACCACCTCAGGTCAGGAATAGCCTTTACAGAGAGGCTTGGCTGGCAGCCATTTTTAAATGTTATTTATTGAATTTATATCATGTCTTTCTCCCAAGATAAGATTCAAAGTGGCTTTTTAAAATTCTTTAAAATTCTTAAAATCTGTATAGTGGTTGCCTGGTGTCCAAGCAGAGAGGGGTCTTCATCCTGTCACTACAGAAACATGATTCCATGTGAAAAGCTTTTATTCTCTAAGAGTTTAGTCCTTCTGTTTTTATGCTTTGTAGGTCATAGTACTGCTGTTGAGTTACTTTGGGTTCATTCTATCCCTGCTTATATTTTTTTTAAAAAAATTGGAGGGAATATTTTGTTAAGTTCTTATACTCTCTGGTTTTAAACTCTGCTTTGTGAATCTTTCAGAGAGCTTATTTAGTGTACTGCAGTGGCCACAATGAATACTGATGACAAGGAAATGTATTTCTTTGATTTTTCATTCCTCTAAAATGCAGAAATATAGCTGCTTTCTCCCACCATACTGGTCTGTATGCACCCATTTTACTTATCATTTGACCAATTCTGTCCTGCTGGAACTTAGGTTTTCCCCACTGTGTTTACTCTATCATCCCTCTTTCTCCTTATTTGGTCAACCCTCATAACTGCTTTCCTTTGTCATTTTTATTTTCTTCCATTAATAGAAACCTAAAAGAAACATTTTGTCAGTCCAGAATTTTACTTCTGTAAATATATGTGCTAAAATCAGTATACTTCACACTTTCCAGCGTTAATTTCCTCATCACACCACAGTGTACAATCTGCCATGTGTGTGCCATGCTTTTGCCAAGTTCCTGATATTTCCATGTCACTGAAGTACATGTTTGATTGTGGACAGCTAGTGGAAAGATGGTTTCTTAAATCTTCTCTTAACCACTGATTCCCATCTGCAAATCACTCCTGCATTCATATTCACTAGCAGACAAATATTTTGAAGTATAATGTGTAGTCCTGTACGGAGAACCCACACTTTATTATGCTGGACTGAATTTGCAGATAGGAGTAACTATATTATTCCATAGATTGTTTTAAAAGTTTTGCTAAGAGTTTTTCGATTTATTATTTGCTGCCTTCTGAAAGGAACATGCAAATTCAAAATACAAGTCAGAAGAACTATAGGTGCAACATGAGTTGATGTATATGTCATGAGACTGTTGGGGTGGGAGGTTAAACTTTCTAGGATTTTTTTTAAAAAAATCAAAACTTCTGACAAAACCAAAATGAAATAAAACAAAGGATAGGTCAAAACAAAGCAAAATGAATGTGGACATGCCTCAAAATCTTGAACGTTTTTGTCCCTGAAACACCACACTACTGTATTTCTCAAAAGATAAGGGACAGGAATGAGTTACAGTCAACTAAGATGATCACTAAAGTGAAAACCAAAGCATGAGAATAATTACATTTTAATACAAGTAGAGGACATAGAGGAAAGGAAAATATTATTCCTGTCTTATAATACCACACACAACTACTTGAGGGTGTCATACTGGAATGGGGATTCCAGCGTTAAACTGGGGTTCATACCAGCCCCCAAGGTTGACTCTCATCCTTGGCAAAGGCTGGCAATTCCCTCAGCGTTATTAATTCTTGCTGCCACCACCCACTGAATTATGAATTAACTGAACAGCACAGTGGGAGTCTGTTCAGTAGATTACCAATCCCTGTGATTAAGGACCTTCCCCCCTTCTGAGTGAGAGAAGTCCTAGCTAGCGTGTACCAAAGACTGACGTGGGAATGGAGAGAAACAGAGGTTTTACAGAAAGTATTTAATCAAGGCATGCAAATAAACAAGACAATATCATACTTGAGAGGCTTCCCCCTCCCAGGCACGCTTAAGTTACAAGTAGTTGCAAAAACAGATATAAAAGCACAGATACATTCTTAAGATCAGCCAGTCTCCAAAATAATAAACAGCCCTAACACGGCTAACTGCTTTATTCTAGTACTCACAGATGTTCTTAGAAGAAAGAAGCCAGGAGGCAAGGCATGCCTGCCTGCCTATGACTGGCACAGATCTCATCTCTCTTTCTTTTCTCTTTGTTCTCCTTGGCCACATGGCCTCCCAGAAGTTTTATATTTCCTCCTTGGAAGGATCTCAAAGCATCTCCAAGATGCCTACCTCTTTCCTTCTTGATTGGTCAGTTCTCACCCTGTGACCTATGATGCTGACCCACCTAAAATGTAATCTAATCCCAAGACCTCATTAACCCTTGGTTTACCTGAAGAGGGAAGTATCTCCCTTTGCTAAGCCTAGATAATGGGAAGCCCCATTATCACAGAGGGTACACAGTGAAAATGACTGATGAGTTTAGGACTGACAAACTATTACTTCATGTTGCCATAATTAAGACATAATTCACTACCACAAATTATGACCCACACAAAAAAGATGGTTGTTAAAAAGTCTGAGACAAATGTAAGAATGAGAGGTTCAGTTTTACAACTCAAAAGTCAGTGCACTGCTGAAATAATGTACTACAAAGAAATAACAGGAGATGATGACTTCATGCCTTGCTTGTGGGCTTCTGGGTGGCCACTGCTGAAAACAGAGTACTGAACTAAATCAGTCATGGTCCAATCCACAATGGCAATTCTTGTGTTCTTACGTCCACGAAAGAAGGATATTTGCCTGAAGCCAATCCACAGGCGAAGTTCAAAATGGAATCCAGCCCTTTCAGCTCTGTTCTTCAATTCCCCATCCTACATCCTCATAGTATTACAAAAAAAGAATAAGTGGTACATCAAAATTTTTACTCCATCAAAACACTCCTATGAGTGTTGCCGTGCACAGACGGGAGATCATACAATAAAGAGCAAGAAAACATGAAGTGATCAGTTGGTAGATATGCTTGGGGAGAAAAGTGAGGCCACAAAGTAGGAAAATGACTAGCTGTAAACACAGTAGCTGGAAATTAAGTATGGAGGTGGAGGGGCAAAGCAGGTCCTATGGAACACTGGGAAATGTGCACTGAGAAAATGGGGACAAGTATGACCAAGCTAAGTGATGGACAGGGAATAGGATCTCTGAAATGAAACATCAAATCACAGGCAGAGAACTCTTCAATGCTCAAAAAGTGGCCATCAATTGTCATATGTAGATTAGAAGAGTGATGCCTACTATTGCCATGTGTGCCTATACCAGACAAAGAAATTTTCCTCCTAACACTGTGCCTCATGACTTACTGCTCCTTGCCACTGCCCTGTGGCACAAAAATATCTGCTTGCCCTGTCAAAACAAAGGTGAAACTACATTGTACCATATTAGTGCAAAAAAGCCTTAACTAATGCAAATTTTTATCTAACCTATACAAGCACTTGTTCAGTATAAAGCACCACATTCATGTGGATATCTAAAGCATATGCATATGCCAAGTACCTCTTGTCTGGAAGCAAATTGTGACTTAGATACTTTGAAATCTATTGGGAATGTTTAGTGCCCCTTTGTTACCTCATTGGTGCTTATTTTTTTTATGTAGTACTTCTCTTAGAGGTCTCTAGAATATAAATGCTCAACAACCACAGCATCATGTTCCCTTCAAGCAGCTTATAAAAAGTAACTTCCCAGAAGCATGACAATTAATTAAATTGTTTTTTCAAGGTCTGGGGTAGAAAAATTAGTTCAGCTCACTTGCTATGTAAGGATTTTCTTCCCACTCACCCAACTTCAGTTTCAATAATTCAGCAGGGAAAGAAAAATTTTATCATAGCCTATCTTCCATAAAAGCATGCTTCTCTCCACCCATTGTTAGGACCTAAAAAAAAAGAGAGAGAGAGACTGGCCCTCTTTCCATTTGATACCAAAGATATTGGAGGAGACAAGAAGGGAGGGCTTTAGGAAAGAAATATTTTGCAGACTGAGTCCCTAAGCACAATAAAGAAGGATCTTGCTCCTTTCTTTTCTGAAACATATTCCTTTAGCTTGTATTCCAAACATAGCTTTCTGGTTCTGATGAGTGATTATGATTACAATAATGACAAAATATGAAGGGCAGCCCATTGATAAGATTCTGTTAAGAAGTTCAGGCATCCTAGGCTGCACAACTTGTACAATTCTGCTTTATTTAATCAGCTTACATATCTCGCATAGAAAAAAACTTCACACAGTCCATTACTAGCCATCAGAACTAACTAAAGCCCACATGCTCAGAGGTAGCAGATTTCCAGACCAAAAGCTGGGGATGAAAAAGAACCAATAATACACCATTTTGACTCACTAGCAAGCTTCTAGAGATATTGGCTGATGCTAGAAACAGTGCTGGGCTGCCTGACTGATCCAACAAGGCAGTTCTTATGTTCTTAAGGAATGTGATCCAGAGCTCACCTGAATCAGTAAGAATTTAACTGATTTGCCTTCTGAATGTTTTATCAAATTAACTATTTTAAATGCATTAACATTCTTTAATTTATTGGACCTCTTGCTCCCTCTATCTTTACATTTGAAATTGGCATAAATCTACACATAGGAGTAAGGATTATGCTTGATCAGCTAAACACAAACATGCTTATTGCAGTACCCTGGGATTATGATTATGCCATTCTTCCACAAGGGATGGATCCCAGTCTTGGCTCAAATGAACTGTGGATGTGTTATGTGTTTCGGGGGAAAGCACAATGGCAGCCAGCAGGATGAAGTCAATACAAGTAAGAGGTTTTATTATCCCACTGTTTGCTTCCATTTGTCAGCCCTGTTTCTGACTGTTAATATCAAGGAAAAACTATAACCCAAGAAATATCATACACCTCATGCACTCTAATACTGTGCAATTAGGGGCTGTAGTACTTCCTGGCATGTCTCTTGCTGAAGTGAAAGGCATATCACAAGCTGGATTTGCAGCTGCGACAAAGCCCTGAGGCTGTGGCATGCCTCAGTTGGTGTATGTGCAGGACGGCAGGGGCAGGGGAGAATGCTCCTGTGACATGCCTTTCATTTAATTGAAGCACACACTGAAAAAGTTTGCAGTCTCTTACATTTTGTGTAAGCAGCTCTCTCAGCTCACAAAAGGAAGTTCTTGGTTGTGCACAGAAAGAAGGAAGGAACTCAGACTGTGCTTTCTGCAGCATGTTTTAGAAAAGAAACAGGAACAATTCTCTTTAAGAAAACATTTCAGTAAAACTCACCGCCTTTCCTTTGCCATTAGAATGTAACAGTTTCCCTAGAATAGTTGTCCAACAGCACACCGTCCTCCTTGGGAGGTGCTGTCCATAGACTGATCACTCTGAGGACTCTTAGGCAATGTTTAAAGAAACAAGAGTTAGACCTTTCATTTTTTCCTTCACTGGCAAAACTATTCAGTAGGTTGAATATGCTTTACTGGGTTATGCTGCATGAAAAGGGTCAGGAAATGTAATGGTGTCATTGTAAGTGGCCTGCCGCCTTCAGCAAGCCACTGAACATGTCAATAGCTGGCTGTTTCACTAGCTCTCTTAAAAAAAAACACACCCTCATTATTTCAAAACAAAACAATGCATCAATTAACACTACTTTAGTAATACATCACATCCGTACTTATACCCAAATGAGAGATGCCTGAATAGGTTGAGCTTTAGGTGGGTAACTATCACAGCAGTCCAATAACTGCGATTCCTTTCCATTTTTCTGCAGCATTTTAGGCAGTAAAACATCCTGTTCCTGGAGTTATTAGGCAGAAATGGGCATTCCTGCACACTCTCAGCATGAATTTCAATTTAAATGTTTAGTCTGTTGGATGCTTGAGTTAGGAGGGGTGTGTTTGTTCTCCCATGCTGGGCATGGCAGCGTGATTCATTAATTTTATTTATTACAGCCTGCCCTCTGTATTCACGGGTTTCTCTTTCATGGATTTGATTATTCTTGAGCTTTTAGCTGCCGCTTGACTACTTTGTCCTCCTCAACACCCCCCCCCCGCTGTTGTCTTCTGTCTTGCCAACAATGCCAGCCCATCAAGTCCTTTCCCACCTTGCCTGAGCCAGATTTTAGATCTCTTCCCAACTCAATGACATCCTCGCCCACAAGTCTTGTTCTCAATCCTCCCCTCAATCTCCTGGAGGATGGTGAAGAAGAAGAGTGAGGCAAAGGAGTGGATGGGCTGGAAGGGGTTTAAATTCTGGCTGAGGTGTAAGGAGACTGGGATGAGGACTGGGAGGAAGGGGAGTGGGGTGAAGAGGTCCATGGTCTGGGAAGGAACTGAAAAGCTGTCTGAGGCTTAGTGATGGCAAAGTGGGAAAGGGAGTGAGAGGCTGGTGCTTTTGGATGGACAAGAGACAGGAGAGGAGGAAGGGAATCAGAACGAGTGTGGTGAGGAGCTGGATCTACTGAGAAAGGCTTGAAAATCTGGTTAAGGCATCACGGTGGCAAAGTGAGAAATGGAGTTGAACGAAAGGAGTCTGTCGTATTTATCTTGGGAAAGGGGACTTACGATATTCACAGTTTTTCCACTTCCACAAAGGTCCTATGGCCCTAACCCCTGTAAATGTGGAAGGCCCACTTTACATGGATTACATTTGGTTGTTGTATGTCAATCACAACTGTGTACGCTGTCCATTCCATAGTGGTGGGGGCTCATAGGCAACTCCTACATCTGCCTAACTCTACATGGGTGCCCACTGATGCACACAGAGAGGCTGGGGGCAGGACTGTATCCAGTTCTCAACAATGGAGAAAAAGTATATTAGTACTTAGTACTCTTTTTTCAAAGAAAAGGACAAGAAAAACATGGGAGGGAGCACAGGAGGAATCAGAGAAGATGTGATGATATAAGTAAATAGCAGGAAGGAACTAAGAACAAGTGGAGAAGCAAGAGAACTTGGGACTGAAGCGGGGGGAATCCACACAGAGTTACTCGTGGGGTGAATGAATGAGGCTTTTAAAGAAATGAAAAGGAAATGTAACCTAGGAAACTGTGAATACTCAAAATCAGATTGTGAAGCAAAGGCTTCTGTTAGGCTTTAGCACAGCATATAAGGCTGGAACTAAATAAGCACATAAGAAGAGACCTGCTGGATGCAACCAAAGGCCTATCTAGTCCACCTTTTTCTTCACCCAGCAACCAACCAGATATCCTTGGGAAGTTCAGAAACAGAATAGCAGTACCTCCCATACATGATCTTTAGCAACTGGTATAAACAGGATAGTAGCCACTGAAAAGCTTCCTCTTACATGAATTAAAGGCTGGTACCAAGAAATTATATGGCAATAAATTCCACAATCTAATTATATACTGTGTGAAGTGGTACTTCTATTTATTTGTTTTAAATCTCCCATCATTGAACTTCATTGGAGATATTCATTACAAAATGAGGTGGCAGAATATCAAGGTGGAAACTAAGGCAGCAGGCGGAGCAGAGTGGGATCTCTTTCTCCCACATGCTAATTTTCTCTTTGCTAGAACCAGCAGTCTTAGGTAGCAGAGCCCAGTCCTGGGATCTGTAGGTAGGTGAGGTACCAGAGGAGCTCTCTAAATGCCCCTACCTAAGTTGCCAACCCCAGGATTCCATGGGTGGTTGCTATGGGAATGAAAATGGAAGATAGTGCTGTAATCGTACAGTGTGGATGTGACCCAGCTAGAACTTGAATCATATTAACCATTTTATGAGAGTGTCTTCTCACACGTACTCTGGAAGTAGGAAAAGAAAACCTGAGCCATTATTTCCATCAGGTGTGAGAGGTATTAGCTGAAATCAGTCAGAACAATAGTTTAGTTCTATCCTTGGTTGCTGGACTTTGCTGAAGCAGAAGGCAATGGTCTAGCCATGGTTTCCTGACCTCAAATGGTCCCCACAGTAAATTCTGACTTTCCCCTAAGCCTATTCACCTATAACAGCCCTTTTTGTTTTCACATAAGGAACCCACAATTCTTATAAGCCAGTCCATGTCTTTTGAAACGTGTCTAAGTTCTTCTCATTGTACTTTGCCTTAGTTATACTACTTCAGTCTGCAGGTGAGGAATCTCAGGAAACATTAGCATAGAAGAACAGGTTGTTTAATTGTAACTGTGCTTCTTTGAGTGGTCATCTGTCAACTCATACAAATGTGTCATTCCTGTTCCTGCACAGCAGAGATCTGGAACGTGTTCCATGTAGACATCTATGTCCTCTGATGAACAGAGGGGATTCAGGTGCCCCACAATAGCATCCAGACATGTATCCATCCTCTCTGAAGATGATGATGAAAAGTCCAATTCATAGTCATTGTCCCTATTGGATGAACATGAAGAATGAATCAAATCTGGTTCCCTAAATTTTTACTGTATCAATGTCAATGCCACAGGTGGAGAACTCCTTGCTCCTGAGGCCAAAGCTCTAGAAGGGTATACCCTCTGTTTCCAAGTGAAATCTCGTATCAATGGTTTCTCTACAGATATATTAGAAGGTAGGTGCTTGCATGTTGGTCTATTTTTGAGCTGGACATGGCTGTGTGTTGGGACATGACTCAGTACCTTGAGCCAGTGTCTGTATTGGTTTTGGAGGCTGATCATGCGGAGGTGGTCAAGATGCAGAAGCAGATTGTTGGGGCTTAGGGCAACAGAAGTAAAAGGAACCCCTACTCTGGAGGGAGGATGAGTCCCATTTTCCAAACGGTGGGTATGCCCATGGGGCTTTTGGATAATGGTACCAAGGAGGGGATGTTCCCCACTGCAGTGGGTTCCAACAAGGTGGCAAAGGGGGCTGTCTGAAGTGTCTAAACTATTCTGCCCAGAGAACAATTCTTGCTATGTCTGGCAACATCAATGAGGCTACAGACATTGGAAAAGCATCCCTTCCTTGATTTTGGTGGCTGTGAGGAGACTGATCGCAATGTGGAGCTAGTTGATCTTTATGTGAAGTAAGTTCCTCATGGTCAGGTCTGGAGTGAAAGTGTTGTACAGCTAGCACTGCATCTCACTGACCAATATCTTCTGTCAAGTGTATCAAGGTGATATGAGAAGGTAACTCCTGCAACTCCTCTTCTGAGTACTCCCTGCCTAACTTGCCCTCCTCATTCCTGCCAGGCTATGATGTTCTGGAGGTAGCTGAAAGTTTTCAAGGTCATCTTCCTCCAAGAGCTCTCACATGACACAAAACCAGGATGGGAGAGGGAGGAAGCTGTTCCATCCTCTGCACTAGTGATACTATCAGTTCAGAACAGGGAGAATCTACTAGAAGACTGGTATCGGAAGTCATTGGCAGAGCATGTCTGTCCATCTTCTCCTTTCTTCCTTCACCGTGAGATGGAGATTTTTGAGAATATGATCATTTTGATAGGTCGTTTTTTCCCCCACAGCAGAGATATAGCAAGATGGAGCTGGAGGCACTGAAACTGAAGACGTGGGCATGTGTGTTGGAGTCAGCGGTAATGGAACCAGGGACATTAGATTCAATGCATCCATTTCATCATTCCCTGACAGAACGGGGTACAAAGCACAAAAAACTTCCTCTAGGGCATAAGCCCTTGGGTGTGCTGTTCAGCTCCTTAAGGCCTGTTTAGTAAAGGCCTGACAGTGTGTACACTTTCCCACAATGTGGGATTCCTCCAAGACCATGAATGCTTATCTGTTATTGGAATCTTGGAGCTACACTGGACACACTTTTTAAAGGGGGCCCCGAAGTCATACAGTGGCACACTCATGAAGAATGAAAAGAGAGGTTGAAGAAATGAGGGATGACAATGGAGCTTGAAGAAAAGAAGAATGGGGCTGAAGAATGATGAAGACACGGCAAAGTCAAAGAGAACTAAATTCTTTTTCTCTCTTGTAGATAGACCAAACAGAGGGAAGAGATGAAAAGTGAAATATCAACTGAGAGTTTGAGGCTGGTAGGAGCATGGACAACAGAGAGGTTCCTAATCTTGCTGTTTACACTGTGATGGTTAAGAAGAACTGACAGAAAAGGACACAAAGAATGCCAGACATACACACAGAAGGTGGGCTGAGTGGCCACCAAAAAAACAAAAAAAACAAAAAACCAACAGTGTAAGAGCTTTGATAAGTTTTGAATCTCTGTTGCACAGATGCAGGAATGACCCATTTGTGTGAGTCACAGACACCCGAAAGAAGAACCCTTCTTCTCAGCAGGCTAGTTAACATATACAAAGGGAGAGGATGACTTTCATCAATGACTATTTAGTCACATGAGGTCCCACTGAAATTGTACAACACAAACACAGGTTTACTACCTCTTTAAGAACTATGTCTGAGATCTAATGATTATTTATTTGTCAGCCAGCATGAGGTGCCCAGATATGTTGTTCAAATGACTAATAACCCTCACCATGAGAGATGAGCGCCCTGTTCCAGTTTGAAATTTGTCTAGTTCAAATAGCAGATTTCATCATGCCTTAGTTTGCTACACTGAAGAGACAGCTCCTACCTATGTAGTTAATTATAGATGATTAATCAAGACACTGCCTTTACTTCTCTTGATAATTTGAACAGACAGTGTTCCTTGGAATGGAGAAGAACCTGTACAAGAATGCAAAACGAGCAGCATTTGGGTGAAGATGTGGCAAGACTTGCCAAGTGATAATGGGGCAGCAACATTTTTTTTCCTCCACTGGAAGAAGTTTGTCCACCATTATATTATTGTATTAGTTGTTAACTGCCATCAAGTTGATTTCAACTTATGGAGACCCTATGGATGAGAGATCTCCCAGTCCCCCATCTTGAACTGCCCTGCTCAGTTCTTGCAATTTCAGGTACGTGTCTTCCTTGATTATCCATCTGTAATTCAGTCTTCCTGTTTTCCTGCTGCTTCCCACCTTCCCAAGCATTACGGTCTTTCCTAGGGAGTCATTTCTTCTTGCTATATGGCCAAAGTATGACAGCCTCAGTTTAGTCATCTTGGCTTCTAGAGAGAGTTCAGGCTTGACTTGTTGTAGGACCCATTCATTTTTTTTTTTAGCAGTCCAGGTATCTGTAGAACTGTCCTCCAGCACCACATTTCAAATGAGTTGATTTTCTTCCTATCAATTGTATTCACTCTGACAGCCATATTAGAAATTGGAAATGCAATGGCATGAACAATCCTAACTTTAGTATTTAGTGATATATCTTTACACTTCAGGATCTTGTCTAGTTCCTTCATAGTTACCACTCCAAGTCCTAGTCTTCTTCTGATTTTTTGATTGTAGATTAATGACTGAGCCAAGTTATAGAAAATCTTGCACTAGTTCAATGTCTTGATCATCTGCATTAAGGTTACACAAATCATCTGTGGTCATTATTTTTGTTTTCTTAATATTCAACTGTAAGCCTACCTTTGTACTTTCTGCCTTTAATTTGTTCAGTAATTGTTCCAAGTCTTTGTTGTTTTCTGCTAGCAACATGATGCTATTTGCATATCTTAAATTGTTGATGTTCCTTCCTCCAGTTTTTGTGCCTCCTTCCTCCAAGTCTAATCCTGCTTTATGTATGATATGTTCAGCATACAAGTTTATATACCATGATCATTTTAAACAATGATCCAACTCTGCTACCCATAACTGTCCCTTAAACTGCCTTGTTTAAGTGCTGATTCTTCCTTGCTTACCTCAACGCTCTCTTCCAGAACATGGACATGGTATAATTTCACATTCTTCTTTCAAAAGCTTCCTCAAATTCTGCCTTTTTTTTTTTAACTTTTGGCTCATTTCCCGCATTTGTGGATTGGTCTTCCTTTGGACCTCCAGCTGGAGGAGGATCTCACCCATTTTCGTAAATGATAAAAGACCTTCCTCTTTGACTCTCCATCTTAAGTCACTGAGATGTGTTTAGGTGCTGAGATGGGTGGCTACTGGTGGGGTGTTGGGGATTCCATGTCAGGTATTGTTGTGCTTTTTTGTTTTAATCTCCTTGTCCCTGATTGTATGTGTTGTTGTTCTGCCCTTCGGTGTAAAGGGCGTTATAAATAAACATTATTATGATTATGATTATTATTCCTCAACTTCAACAGAAATAAACGTTTTACATTCTTAATGCATTTCTGCATAAACTTATTGAATCACCTTAGCCTCCCCGAACTTTTCATTCTCTCAGCTGTCTCTTAGCAGTTGGGATTTAGACATGAATCCTTTCTTTTACTGATTGCCCAACCTGAAGAAAGTGTTGTGTATAAACCTGTCTGAATCCTACAGTTCTCAGAGGAAGGCTTTCCACCACCCTCCCAAGCTCTTCAGGTGATAACATGGGGAAAAGTCTTCTTTGTGGCTATAAAAATCCCACCCAAGGGAAGCTCCTTTGGCTTCTCTTTGCTCTCTATTTGCTGGCAGACAAAGTTTCCATTTAAACAGGCCTTCAACCTTTAATCTGATTGGGGCAGAAGGACATGCAATGGATATGCCATTTTAAAATGGTAATTATTTTTTTAAAATCTGTTTCATGCTCAGTCCAGCCATTTGTGTTAAATGATTGGGTTAAAAGTAATGTTTTAATTGGACTGATGTTTAATACTGTTTTAACTTTGTATTATGCGGCATTTTAGCTATTTTATTTTAACGGATATCATAAGAAGAGGAGAAAGAAGAAATGTAAATAAATTCAATTCAAATCAATCAATCAATCAATAAAGAACATTGGATGTCTAATAACAATTAATAATAAGACTATATTTCCTAAAATTACAAAGAGTGAAGTCTTTTCTTTTCACAAAATAAAAAATATTTATGTTTAATTCAGAACCTGTGATTTTCCCAAGCATCAGATTCTCCAAGGAGGTCAGCCACAGGACAGAGACACACCCAAATCTCAAAGGGGTGGACTCTGTGGTTGCAAATGGAGAGAGGAAATATTATTGCCTTCTTTTACTGCTTTTGTTTCTAGTCACTTCATTGTTGGGGCAGGGGGAGGGCAGAAGGGACTCTAATATAACTTTTCTTCTCCTGCATGTGTTTTTTCAACCATCTTTGCCCGATAAAGAACTCAGTGGACTTCAAAAACTAGTGTGAAAAATTTGGTGACTTCTAGCTGGCCTAATAAAGGCGTCACCATATACGTACTTTGGATTTTATCATGCAGAAGAGTTAAATAGATCGTTAAACACGTGAATAGGCAAAGATTACCTTTTACAGAGAGACGCAAGCATAATTTCATGCAAGCTCCATGAGAGATTTTGCAAACTATGAATAAGTGAAATGTGCATGTCATTTGGAAATCTATGGGCACAGTAGAAGAATCTGTAACCAAATTCCTTTCTGTGTTTGAGTCATTTTTTCCCCAGGAGCTGATACAATGCCACTGCAGGAAAGAACTACATCATGGAATACCCCCTCCTCACTCTGTATTTTGTGTTAACATAATCTCACTGCAGCAGCACCTCAAAAGACCAACAAAAGTAGCTATCTTTTTTTTTTTCATTTAATGTCTGTACAGTAAAGCAACCTGATAACAAGCCACATCAGCAATCTTATTTATAGGCCGTTTCCCACAGTATAAAATATCCTCAGACTCATACAGCCCTCCCTCCCTCAGGTTGCACATATCTAAAAACCTGCACATGTATCTCCACGCAGCACACTGAGAACATTCAGCACAAAGACAAAAGATTCCCCTGCCGCAAATGTACTCCTTCAAAGGAAAATAGAGATTTCAGGAAATCCTAATCTATCTAAGTACATAAACACACTAGTGATCCACAAGGAACTTCGGAATTCCCAATAAAGTTATGCATGAAAAGGAAAGATAAAAAAATATAATGCCACTAAGAACAGAATGGTCTGGAATAGTTTTGACATCACTAGCAAAGAATATCATTGAGAAGAAGGTCGCAAGAAATCTGATTTGTTTTTAGTTTTTTTATTTAGCTCCCAAATGACTGCAAACAGAAAATCACTGCCAATTTGAATCTCAGCAAGATGATGATGATGATGATGATGATGATGATGATGATGATGATGATGATAGGAAACAGAAGCAAAGGAAAACTGGAACACTGAATATAATATTACATGCAAATTTGATCTACAGAAGAAGTTAGTGAGCCTGATCAGAGTCTGAACAGGAAACTGAGAGAAAAATCAAGGACAATACAAAAATATACATAGTAACAACGAAGCATTATTGTAACAATGTGACAAAAAATGCTTCTATCAAGTCCTTTGCCTTCAATTTAAAAAAAAGAAAAAAGAAAAAATCTCAAGACCACCACTACCCCATCACTGCCACAAAGTATCATTTGATGAAGCTTTTAAACATAGGATGAATCAAAGATGAAGTTGAATCCTGATATTTTCTTTCTTGAATAATTTCTTGGAACACCGGTTAGAATACATATTAAAATCAGGCATAAACATTACAAAGCTGAAGGGATTAGTTGTTCTTTAAACAGAGTGTATTTTTTAGAAGCCCAAGCTAACAGTAAAATTAAAAACAAACATTAACCATGAACCGTGCATATTATATTATTATCACAAATTCTACATGTATTTTACAGTCATTGTCCCTGGACACATTTTATATATTTCAATCTGTTTTACAACCACAACCTGATCAATTTGCTAGTCTTATCTGTTAATATACCCATTAATACACCCATTAATTAATTCAGTGCATTCAGGTCTGTGAACTCACTGTTAATATAAGTAATAAAGGGGAGGTAAATCTATATACACGAATGCTTCTTGACTACTCATTTAATCAATTGAACATTTTGTGTTAAGTTTGCCAAAAAGGGTCATTTCCCAGATTTTCAGGAACCAACCTTCTACTTGTTTCATACTGTAACTATCCTAGGCACTGCTAGTAACAGTCTACATCCAGTTGTTAGTCCCATAGAGGAAACCCCTTGAATCAATAGGAACATTTTATTCACCATTGGGAATACTCTACTTGAGACTAAGCACTGGGTTTTGGACAACAAAATTAAGTCTTTATGTAGCAATTATGCTGTATTTTTTGTGGATTTAGTGTATGATCTATATTTTGATCCCTATTTTAGCTCATACACCAGCATTTTCATTGTCTAGAATTGCTCTATAGAGGCAGCACAAATTAAGTTTACCTCTGTGATTGCAAAATATGGAGGCAAAAGCAGCCTAACTTGAATAATTTGAAAAACCAGATACACAGATATAAGATGGGAGATAGATAGCTCAGCAGTACTATATATAAAAAAGACCTTGGAATTATTGTTGATCATAAGCTGAATATGAGCTGGCAGCATGATGTTGCAGCAGAGAAGGCAAATGCTATTTTAAGCTTGCATTAATAGAATCATAGCTCCCAGTCAAAGGAAGTAATAGTCCCATTATATTCTGTGCTGGTCAGGCTGCATCCAGAATACTGCACTCAGTTCTGGGTGCCTCATTTTAAGAATGATACAGATAAGTTTGAGCAGGTTTACAGAAGGGCAACAAGGATGAGAAGATGAATAGAGAGCAGAACATATGAAGAAAAGCTGTAGCAGCTAGGCATGTTCAGTTTAATGAAGAGAAGGCTGAGAGCTGACATGATTGCGCTCTTTAAATACCTCAAGGGCTGTCACAGAAAGGAGGGCTCAGAGGGTAGAACCAAGCCTAATGGTTTTAAGTTACAGGAAGGTAGATTTCAACTGAACATTAGAAGGAAGTTCCGACAATGAGGGCAGTTTGGCAATGGAACCCATTGCCTAGAGAAGTGATGAAATTTCCTTCTCTGGAAGTCTTCAGCTCAGGCTGCTTTAGCTAGAGAACTTGCACTGAGCAGGGGGTTGGACTTGATGTTCCATGAGACCCTTTTCTACTTTGTGATTCTAATATATGAAAGAACTGCATATACTCAGTGCATGAGAGCAGCATTGGACTGGAGGAACCTAATGAATTGACACTCATATCAAGAAAGGTAAAGGTGTTGTGCTTAGTAGTTAAGTCTCCTACATAATGTTGTTCAGTCCATTCCAGATGCTGCCAAATTTCCTCTGAAGAACCAGACTGCCAGTCAGGGATTCTCATTAACCCAACAGAGATAACAGAAATAAGTGATCATTGCAGCTTGAAGCATCTCTTATTAGCTTTGGATACTATATCAGGCTTACCTGGATGTAGACAACGTGGCCACTACTAACCATACGGTGGATAGCTTCTTGTTTAGATCATTGTAAGGTGTGGTATGTGGAGCAACTTTAAGTACTGACCTACCAAGTTCTCATTCAATGGGTCTACTTTCATTTAAGCATCTGGATTTTTTTAGTTTTAAATAAATTTTAATATTTTACATTGCATTCCAATGTTCTGTTTATGAACCACTTAGAGAAGTTGGTATACTTCCATATCTAGTGACATGCTTCTTTATCCAACACCAATTGAGTCCATACTGGTGATGTATCTAGTGATGTACTTCTCTATCCAACACCAACTGAGTCAATACTTTGTTTCATTCGCACTGTAGCTCTCCATTGAGCCAAAAGTCCTACTAAGGAGGGTTTTTCAATCCTAGAAAAGAGATTTTTGGAATTTTATAGGAAGGAAGGGCAGACTTACGATTCTGGTTGAAGCACGAATATCCACTGGAAGTATAAGTAGAAAAAAAGGTCTGAACATGACTAAACAGTATTTTTCTACTCTGTAAAAGCTTGTTTTTTTATGAAAAGTAATACAAAAACACACTCATATGTAACCCCTGTTGGTATACCCAGTCCTGGGGGAGTGTAATATTTAATATCCAAAATTATTAAGCCAGAGGTTCACCAGACAGGAATGTAGACATCCAGGTCTAAAATGAAGCACAACTAGCGAGGTCAGATCAACGTTCTTCCAATCATGTCTTCAAGAGGGAAACCTCGAAAGGCACATAGAAACACACTATGGACCATCAACAACAATAACACCCTGAGGGGACTACGTGTCCTCTGGATGAGATTAATGATTGCAATAGCAAGAAATACAAAAACGAGGTCCATCTGCATGGTTCGGCCATTGTCCTTTTCCAGGAAAGGGTCTGCCCCTGAGGAACATTTTGTCCTATAATTGAATCCCCTTTTGGGACCCTCTTTGGAGAACTCTCATGCTTGACTAGTGCCCCAACATTCTGCTAGTTGAGAGCTCCCCTCAGCATTCTTCCTCTGCTGAGCCACCTTCGCCTTGCTTCTTCCCGAGCCAAAGACTACAGGATCAGGTGCAGTATAAACTGCTCTCTTTCCCTCTGCTCTTCCTGATCTTCGTATCTTTCTGACTCATTAGTCTTTGTGCACTTGTGTGAGTGACTGCTCCGCTAATTTCTGCAATCATTGTATTTTTGCAACAAATCTGGGTGTCCTCCAGGGACCCCCAGAAGTCAGCTTAACACATACTTTAGCTCAAGCAAGGACCAGCTGTCCTGTTTCAGGCTTGGATCTGAGTGCTGGTCAAGACTATTAGGCAGCAGTCCATAATCTAGGCCAGCCAAGAATACTGAGTCCTTACTGTAAGGATGCAATCAAAACCCAAGGTCAAGGTAGCCATGGGTTGTAAAGAATAGATGAGATGTAAAGATGAAAGCAGTTCAACATCACATGTAGGGGTTCAGAATTCATAGCACTCAACAATCAAGCAAGGACTATATATTAAAATCTGTCCCAGATCCCATGCAAGATTTCTAGTGGAAAATCAGCAAAGCATTGTCCAGGATAAGGCAGGCAGAACTAGTAGAGACAATGTTTCAACAGCCCCCCTAAGTTCATACTGAATCTTTAAAGCAGAAACTACCAGAGCCCACCTAAGATCCAGCTGCAGTATACGAGAGGCTTCCAGAATAAGTCCTTCTTTTGAAGACCACCCAATATATAAGGAATCCTTTACATATGGAGTAAAGTAGCCAGGCACATCATCTGTTCTCAGAAACTCTGCCTTGGATGTGATACTCCCTTGTGGAGAGAGTGGGCCCCAGTCACCCTTCCTCCGGGGTTCCAGACTCAGGCAGTTCCTAAGTCCTCTTCTGGCAAAAAAGCAAGGACATGGAACTTTATCATCTAGCAATTATATATTGCAGCAATCACATTTTTTAAGGAAATGGAAACATAGCAGTATAGAAACAATCATTATCACACTGTCTCTGCAACAGTGCTATGCTGCCAGATTGGTGATGCACATTCCCATAATAAGTCTTCCACATCATTCCAGTGACCACATCTCCCTTCCCGTGTCCAACTACCTAGCACATGTGCAACTGTGCAATCTCAGCACATTGTGATGCTTTGTCCCATCACTTCAGCATTGTTTTTTCCTGTTGTGCCGCCACTTTGGCATTCTGCTCTTCCAAAGTCATAGTTTTTCTGGCCTGCTGCTATTTCAGCATTTCTCTCTTCCACAACCACAATTACAGCAAAAGTAAAAACATAATTAAAAATGTACTGGGGAATGGAGTAAAAGTATCCTTGTTCACCTGCTCAGATTGCTTAGGGATAGGGAGGGGAACAGGGAAGAACAATATCAAAAGTGAAGCAAACTGAAAGGATCGCACAAATAGGCAATAGTGGAAAAGCAGCATTATTGAAGCCATTAATGGGTGTTTCCCATGAATGAAATGTCCCAATAGTGACAGGAATGCAATCCAACAATGAGAGAATGATAACTCCATGTGATAAGAGAGAGATCAAAGAACTAACCCAGTACAATCATGCAACAGACCCAGTGTGCAATAACCCCATGACATTAAGAATGTATCAAATTCACACCCAGTTCCCGGTATGACAGGTATTTATCAATATAGCATGTGACTGTACAGTTTTTCTGCCTTCTGGTGGAAATGTACAGATTTTCCTGAAAACACAGATGTATTTTGCATTTGTTTACTTATGAGTAAGAAGCTGGACAGGACATCTTGCTAGTCTAAATGGGTCCATGGGTGTGTAAGTATAAGGTTAGAGAGGACACTCAAATATAATGCTTGAAGGAGATGTAGTTTTGCACTTTTGCAGAGTTCCATTCCAGCTTTTCTGCCGTACTGAAAAACATCCTGAGGTTATGAACAACCAAAGAATTGAACCCCAATATCCTTTACGGTAATGCCAGGGTTAATCTCTCAGGTCATATAATATTTACTTGGTGCCTTTAAAGATATTGTCATTCCAAGCAACTCCTTGGGCTACTTAATTAATCAGGTTAGCTCTGGTCTGACGATTCCTGGCTTGACAAATAAATAAAATTATGCAAGGTGTGCAGAAAGAGGACTAAGGGACATCATTTTCAATGAAACTCATTAGTGAGAGATTCGGAACAGGAACAGTGTAGGAGAGATGGGAATTATGTGGTCCTCTGGATGCCATTAGACTGCCAGTGCTAGCAGTCCTAGTCAACACAGCCAAAGGTAAGGAATGCCAGACAGACAGCATGAGGTAGCAGTTTGAGCATTGGACTATGACCCTTGAGACCAGGGCTTGATTCCCCGCTCAGACATGGAAACCCATTGGGTGACTTTGGGCACGCCACACACTCTCAGCCCCAGAAAATCCCTGTGATAGGTTCACTTTAGGGTTGCCATAATTTGGATAAGTCAGAAACAACCTGAAGGCACACAACAGCAACAAAACAACAAGGAATGCTGAAAGCCAGTGTGGTGTAGAGGCTTGAGTGTTGAACTAGGACACTGGGAGACCAGGGTTCAAATCCCCATTCAGCCATAGAAACCCAGTAGGTATCCTGGGGCAAGTCACACTGTCTCAGTCTCAGAGGAAGGCAAAGGCAAACCTTCTCTGAACAAATTGTGCAAATAAAACCCTGTGATAGGTCCATCTTAGGGTTGCCATAAGTCAGAAATGACTTGAAGACACAGCAGCAACAACAAAAAGAAGAAATGCTGAGAGTTCCTGTCCAGTAGCATCTGGAGGATCTCTACAGTATACCTTTAGTTTAAACTATGGAATTTGATGTTACAAGATGTAATGGCTACCTATATACACAGTTTTAAAAGCAGACTGGACAAATCATGTACAATATGACAGAATGCCTCTAAATATCTTTTGCTGGGAAGCTACGGCAGCAGAAGGCTATTGCTCTCATTTCCTGCTTGTAGCTTCCAAGAGGATCTGGCTGGATACTGTAGGGAAAAAAAAATACTGGGCCAGATTGGCTTGGGGTCCGATCTTGAAGGCTGTTTTTATGCTACTTACAGGTACTCTGATATGTTATGAATGCCAGGATGGTAAGCGGCTATGTTTTCCTTGATAGGAAACCATAATGAGAATTGTTCCTGGTTGCTATTGGAGAAAAAGGCACTATACAGGTGGAAAGCTGTATGAAAAGAAATTCAGCTGGAGACATTTTTATCACTGTAAGGATGCAATGATAGAAAGTGCCACCTACTGAACTTCTTTCTGTAGTGGTTGCAACCACAGAATTTGTGATAATTATGATAGTGGAACTGAGTTTCTCCATTATCCTACTTTACAGCTTTACAAGTAGCCCTTCATTACAGATGTATCAGCCAGTGTGCTTTATAAACAGACAGATTGGCTCAGTGTCATGGGGAAGCAGTTAGCACCATGCAATGATTAGACGAGTAGATAAAGCCAATCAGACTTCTCAAAGGACTTTCAAACTGGCAGCCCACCAGATAGTTTATGGGGGGCGGGTCGTGTGTGTGTGTGTGTGTTTGCACCTTTAAAGAAGAAGACCAGTGAATACCTGTGGCAGTGGGTCAAGAGCCAAGAGAAGGCCCATCACAGTAAATAATAGAGGATTCAGTGTAAGCTAGTTATATTAGGGAATTTCTGTTTATTTTCTTATTGTTATGGTAGATAACTCTTGATACTTCCACGTGTTTAGCTTAATGAGCAACTCTCACGGAAGAGCCCTGTGGTTCCCTTATACCAATAACATGACTCTTAAGGTATGGTGTAACCTTGTATGTAATAACATTTTGCTTCTTACCATCAAGAATGAGCATTTGCAACTACAGGCCACTTGCTTCCCAGTTTGGGAGTGTGTGTCTAGTCTGTCTTCTGGCCACAGGAGAAGGAAAGAAACACCCTGCAATAGGAACCCATTCCCTGCCCACTGGAGAGACAGACAAAGGGGAGGATGGAGGTGGTGGCAACAGCAGACACAGCCTGTTGAGAAAATGAACTGCTTCTTGAGGCAGGAAAGGATTGGAAAAGATTTTCTGTGAGGTACCTTTTCTTTGCTCAGAGGAAAAACTGATCAAAACCTCTGAGAGAAATTCTTTGAAAGAAAGTTCAATAAGGCAACTGAGAGAAGTCAAATAAATGAGCTACTCACTTATAGCAGGGGTGCAAGTCAAAATCTATGGGAACTCTTTTGGTAAGATACCCACTTCAGAGGGAGTAAAGGAGGCAACAGAATGAGATGGGAAAGATGGAAGCAAGCAAAGAAAACACTGAAAGGGTAAGGGTTTAATAATCTATGTACAAGACTGCATTCCTCTATTTTGTATCAGCCTGGAAGTGGTATTTACATCTTAGTACACCTCTGGATCACTTAACTGGCTGGAACTACCAGACAGTTGCCACTTCTTAAAAAACAACAACAGATGAACTGTGTACTTAAGCCCATTCAATACACGCTGGTTGAATTCCAGGTTCCAGACAAGGCCTGGCAGCAGACTCTGGAAGTACAGTCCATCAGCAATCTATGCAACCACAGTATTGGGAGAAGAAAAGGTTGTGGGCAATGCATTTAGGAGTGCTTTTTCCCTTGACTCCCTGTAAAATTTTTATGCTCTTAACAAGCATATAAATACCAATCAAACTGAGAGCACTCTCTTATTTGAATGAGATACCAAACAAGGTGATACTGCTCAGGTGCTAAATTTAGATTGAGATAGATATACAGACTCAATCCTGACAACTTAGTAGTGAGATCAAATTCTACTATGGCTGCCCGATGTCTACTTTATTGTCAGATTATTCTGTGCCAGTTTAGCACCTGACACACACTCCATCTGTTTCACCACTGACTTTCTAACTCAAACAGTCACTGCTATCAACAAACGTAGGAAGGACTCCACGTTGCTATGGTGAGGAGGAGGGGAAATTAAGAACAGAGACTGTTTGGAACACAACACTTTTTCCAGAACATTATCCAGAAGGACCACCAATCTATTTTAAAATGTATCTATTAAATTCCAGAAAAATATTACTATACTGGAAAGCCAAGTAGAAAGCAGTTCTTTACTAGATTCTGCTAGTTTTAAGTTATATATATATATTTACTCACTGTTTCAAATTCCCAAATTTTACACCTTGATTTCTAAAGCTGAAACAGAATGCTCCACACTGAATACTCCACACTAAAAATTATCGGTAGTGGCACATTTCATTCTGGTCATCCCAAATACATTGGAAAACCTTAGCAAAATAGAAGATGGTAGTACTACTAGTAGAATTATGTCTTGAACTTGAAATATGGGTCGAGTACGCTTGATTCCACCAGGGAGAACTGCAGTGAGAATGTCAGGGGGAATTCCTTCATTTTATAGAATGGAAATATTGAAAGAATTCTGTAATATTGTTTAGGAATCTGAGGTATAGCATAGATGAAATTAACCGAAATTAACCTTGTCAAATCCACAAAATACTGACATGAAGCAGGGCACTATGGAAGCATTTTTCTTTTTCCAAAGCAGACCAGATCTGGCCTGAAACAGTAAAAAGTGAAGAAGTCTGCTCCTAAAGCTTGAAACTCACAATATCTACTTATATTAGATATTAGATATTGTGTGAAAATATATCTATTTTCAAATATCCCACAGGAAGTCCTATACAAAAAGAAAACATGAGGGAGAAGGGGGTGGTTCTGTAACTTACTGTTCCAACTGGAACTGTTCTGAGGGAGTTCAGGATTTCATGGCCTCAATGACAACCGTGGGGCTTATGAAGTGGGCTGGAGTCCACAGAAGCGTACACAAATCAAGTATGTTGATATTTAAGGCAGTGGCAGAGCTTGGGGTGTGTGGAGGGGCGATGGGAGGGGGGCTGGGCTACGGCATGAAGGGCATGGCCACGGTGTGTGGGGGCGTGGCCAGGGTGCACGGGGCATGGCCAGGGCACATGGGAGCGTGGCTACAGGCCCAGACACCCCCAAAACATTGCCGCCTGGGGCAAATTGCTCCCTGTCCCTCCATCGCAACGCAACTGATTTAAGGTGCCACAAAAAACTTTTGGCTGACTTGTTTTTGCTGCAGAAGTGTAACATGCTTACATTCCCTGCCCCTAATCTGACTTGAGTTCTGCTTCTTTCAGATGAGTAAGAGGATGGTGATATGAAGGCTGGGGATTTAGTCTCTATTCCCTTGTCAAGACCAAATAATTTCCTAGTTTTCAGTACCTCTTCCATACTAATGGACTCAAGGGGGCTCTGGGAGATTTACCTATTGACAGAACTATAGAACTATGTCTATCTGTCTTCCCAGAAGATTTTAAAATATCCACAGCAGTTGAAATTATGCCTAAACTGAGATGAGAAAGTGCAGCCTGTTCTCCTCATGCAGCTTTCTGGGACCCCATTCTGGGGCTCTGAAGTTCTCCAGGAGTTACACACACACACCCCAATGGCCCACTAGTGCAAACTGTGCTAATACACAGATTCTGTGACAGAAAACAACAGGTAGTTTCCCTGTACATGTTTTCTACCCTGCACATGTTTTCTATGAAAAGAACACATTTTGTGGAGAAATCAGTGTGTTTTGCACAAAGTGACTGTTTTCTGCCTCAAAAGACATTTTCTGACAGGAAAATCACATGTAGTCTGATATCCGGTTTGGTATTTACAATGTTGTAAGCCAGAATTGTGACACTGTAAATATTTAAATTCATCTCTCTGGTCATGATACCATTGCAATGCCAGCAAGTACCCTCCAACACCCACCTTAGAAGCTGGGCAGTTCCACCAACCAAAACCGAGTTCTGCAGCACTGGAGAGTGAGGCAGTGAGCAATGATGTGTCCAGCCCCCCCCCCCCAACCAGCACAGTTTGTGGCTGCCTGGCTTCTTTGGTGAGCTTTGGGGAGAAGGCTGAATTGGGAGAAGCATAGCTACACATGACAATGCAGGATTTAAGCCCTAGTTTTATGCAAATGAATTTTTCCCAACAAACTGCAAAAAATATCATGGCTGGTCTCCTTTTCCTCAGCTGGATGTCTCAACATGCCTTGTTTTCACTGAGGATGGCAATATTAGTAAGCATTCATCACATCTCTATTATTGTCTCACTCCTCTTACCTGTAGCACTTTTTCAAGGAAAAAAGGAAAACAACTCATTATGCAATTGTAATATATACACACAGCACACATCACTGTAATCCACCTCTGCATTTCCCTTGTGTGTTCATGCAAGCTTTGTTGAGTGGAATGACATTTAAAAACATTTGGAAGCCAGATCTAATTCTAATTCCCAATTCCTTAGGGCCCCCTTTCTCCATTAATTCCTTGTTAATTATCCTGGTTACTTAAATGAGCTTGAACCAGAGTCTTTCTTTTCTGACATAACAGGGAACATAGATTTAATACAAGGCAACAAGGAACATGTGAACAAAGGGAAGATGGGATTGGCCCGGAGTTCAGAAAGAGTAATTTTTGACCTTCACGTTTTCAAAGCCCACCTTAGAAGCCACATGCTTGTTCTTGGCTTTGTCATCTAGCCATTATATACAACTTCTGCTTCTACTGCCACTTGTTACAAACACATATTTCAGGTCAATGGTGTGCCAAGTACCTTTTAAAAGCAAATAAAATTCAATTTCATTCACAACTGAATGTATTTCACAAGATGTCTTTTAAAATGATTCCCCCTCTCCTGTATTAAAAACGTTGATCCTAATACAGTTAGGGACTATACATGTGTGGGATTAAGCTGGGGCAGGCTCTTCCGACTGATAATTCTAGATACACTGGTATTGTTTTGCAACCTCCTTCCTAACCCAAACAGAGGGGCTGAGTCCTTTAAACAAAGCCAATATCCTGCTGATTAGCCTTCCTGAAGAGGGAGTGGTTGGCTGGATTCAAAACACCCTGTTTCCTCTTTCCCATTAAATTGCTCATTGGTAGATTATCGGGATTTCTTTTTAAAGACTATACTAGCACACAGCTGCACCTGGCACACACTGTTGGACAGGAGCCATGAAAATAAGGGTATTTAAGAATGCACAACTATGTTCTGAACTGAAAGTTAAAGCTGAATCTCTGTATACAGGTACATGCATGTAAAGGTCACTGATTTAAAAATATATTATGTACAACAGCATACTAATTGTGGTCTGTATCTCTAATCTTGAGGGAATCTTTTGGCCCATTCTCATATCACAGGTCAAAGGAGCAGAACTCTGTGACTATAAAATATATGAATCCATAGACATTAATTGTGGCACTTAATTTGTGTCTGTTTTATTAAAAATTAGTCCATGCTTCATGAGTACAATTCACAATTAGAGCATCTCTCCAAGGGGAAAATGCGTGTGTATGTGCGCACGCACAGATTTCTAGACTACTGCTGAAATCATGTCTGCAAGAGATGAGGAGCAGTGATGTATGAAGAATTACAATTCGTTGAGCATCAGAACTGACAACCTGAAAGCATTTGCAGGCTAAGAAAATCAATGGCAGAATTTTTAACAGCGGAGGTAAGATGTATATGAGAGGTTTTTATTTCATTTATTTCAGCAAATTTCTACCTTGATTTTTCACCTGATACACGCTCAAGATGAAAATGCTACATTTCAAGATAGGAAAATTAATCAATAGTTTTTTTTTAAAAAAAAAAAAAACACTTATGGGCTCTTGGAATCCTTCTTCATAATTTATAGTACTACTTTGTGCTCATATTGTAACTTTTTTTATTCTATATAGAAAAATACATATATAGATGCTGTAAATATGGTGTGGATGTTACAGAGTTTGAAAGTAACAAGTTACAACTGAGTTACTTGTAACTAATTCTCTGTGCCAATAAATAAGTTGGAACTAAGTTACATTACGGATGAAATGTAACAAGAAATCATCACTTTTGTGGGTCAGCAGACTGTAACATTCTCTTTTTAAAAAAAAAAAAAACCCTAACCGTAAAGCAGTGTCTAACTACTTTTTTTGTTGTGGAAGTGCAACCACAACAAATTACTTTTGAAAATAACTTTCTAAGCCCTGAGATTTTGTATGGAGTATTGGAATATATTAATACACAAAAAGGAATTCAACCATAACTGTGCCTAAAAGGATATTAAATTCTAGATTAACAATATGAAAGGTAACAAAACTACAGAACAAAAGAGCAAGACTGTTTGCTGTAATGTCACATTGTTCCTTAGGGCTCCTTCCCAACATCTTCTGGTATAACTGCATAGGACATCTGCCCTTCCACTAGGACATTAATCTGGCTTCTCCAAAGCAACTGAAGCCCTCAACCACTGGAGGAATTCAAGGCATATTTAATGCCCTCTGAAATCAAGCAGAGCTACGGTGTTCCCAAGATCACATCCCCGATGACTCTGAAGAGTGTTGCAGTTTAGCACCAGGCTCCAAAGGACTGCATCTCACACACACACATCCTCCACAAAAGCAGCTGCCTTTGCTATCAATTCTTGTTCTCAGGTCCCTGCCAGCCAAGTGCTTGATTCTAAATTGCAGACAGAAATCTGATGATCATAGCAGAACTCTCCTGTGTATGTAGAGGAGGTGACACAGTTTTAACGTAAAGGACAGTGGCAATGGGCCTGCAAGAAACGACAAGGAGTTGGCAGGCAATGGAAGCCTGGTTGTCAACACAGACCACAGACCTCTAACTATGCCTGGAATGTGGGGGAGGGAACATTAGAACTAAGCAGCCTATCATCAATGATTCATACAGACTGTACTTCTCTAGTCTGTACTGGAATGGAAAGAAGAAAAGAGTGACTTCTGTATAACCCTAACCTTCTGTAATTACATAATTCAAATTTTTTCAAGCATTGGTTCATACCATGTACTGTAAGATCATATATATTATATGATAGGGATCAGAGCTTGGAAAACTCCCTGTTTTCATTCTAGACTTTTATAATCCCAGAAGATAACTTTTCCAAACTTTGACAGAAATACACAAATGCCATCACCAGCATTTTCCTGATGAGCACCTGTTCAATGGACGCCTAACTCAAAAGGCCTCTGATTGCCATTGAATCTCAACAAGCTTTGTTGTTGTTGCATTTTAGCAAACCTTGAGGGAAAGGGATTTCCGATTTTTTATGTGGCAAGAGATATTGCCTCCTGTCTTCCACTCAGTTCTCTGGCCCATTCAAGAGAGCAGAAGTCTATTCCTTTCAGGATGTGCTGGGCTTTGGATATGTGAGAGGCTGTCTTCCTGTCTACGGACGCCACAACTTAAACTGGACAAGATTTGGAAAAGAACAATTACCATCAGGGTGCGCATGGGTACTTACCAAACCTATCTCTTAACAGAATTGCCACACAAATCTGACAGAGGAAAAGGGAAAGTCCCTGCTTACTCACTCCTCCTATCTCCTTTGTTGTATAATTTCCAGTAGATCCTTTAGCACAGGCCTTTCCAAATGGTGTGTCGCAACACATCAGTATGTCGCCTGAAGTATGCAGGTGTCTCTCTTTCCTGGGCTGAGAAAGACCCCCTCACCCAAGCCATTCCCACTGCTGCTGCTCTTGCTGTGGTCTTTCCTCGCCAAGGGCAAAGGCAGCGGGCCAGGATTGGGTAGGGGGCCTGCCTTTCCCACTGCCGCAACCCTCCCTGGGTTTTTTTCTCAGCAACAGCAATAGCAGCAGGTCAGGATCAGGATTCCCATTGACACCACTCTCGCCAGAGTCCTTCCTCGCTGAGGTTGATGGCAATGGCCCAGGATTGGGGCGGGGGGTTGCCTTTCCTGTTGCTGCCATCCTTGCCAGGGTCTTTCATGGCAAGGGCAACCGCCGTGGGCCAGGATCGGGGGGAATGCCTTTCCTCACCCTAGATATGCCTCTGGGTACTGCACATGCGTAATCAGTGAGTTTTACCTCTGATTTGCTAGTAAAACTGAATTACTGTGTTGTGAAATGATGCATATCTAAAAAGTGTGTTACCAACATGAAATGTTTGGAAAGCTCTGCTTTACCAAATCTGCTAAGAACAAACTACATCCTGGATCAGAAAGGTGAATCCCATCAGCCATGTACAGTTCAACCCATGAATGTTTGATTTCAAGATGACAAACAATCCCATCCTCGGTGCTACTCCAACTCAGCAAGAATTTCATAAGCAGCTCTGGTAAGATTCCCCTACCCTGATGCTGACCCTACAAAATGGCGAGGAATCTCCCAGAATTTGTGTTGAGCTCACTGCAAAGGCACAAATACCTTAGTCCCTTACCCTCTTCTCAGGTAACTATGGAAGGAAGGCACGAGATTAACTCTGCAACATTCTTGAAGATGCTGTGAATGCCTCTCAACATGGTAGCGCAGTCAGCACTACATATTCTTCCATATTAAAAAAGGAAAATGCAAATACTGGCTGGCTACCAATGACCCTCATATATGTGTAAATGTTAACTATTTGAATGGAGTCTCTTATGGGAGTTTCCTCCTCCTCCTCATTGTCTGGTAAGGGTGAAGGAAAATTGGCATTTTAGTCTGAAGTCGGAACTGGACTGGTGAGGCATAAGACTTTTTAAAAGCAGACTCAGTATACAAAACACCATAAAAATTATATTAGTAGGAATTTTTCATCTTCAGGAACATTGCTCTGAATTAGAATGAGACTAAAGGATTTATGAAGCAATCACAGACTGTTTTCCATGACAAGACTTAAGAAAATAATATGAGGTCCTTTTCTCTCTTCAACTGTAACTCCTGTCAACTTTCATTCAAAATAAAAAAACAAACATACCAGCATAACAACATACACAGGAAAAATGCACTCACTAGTTTTGTGCTACACTGATAGATTCATTTAAGAATTAGGTGTGCTGTGCCTGTTCTGTTTTGAAGGTACAAATATTTAACATAGTACCTAATAAGCACAAGTGTATCTTAAAAGCCTTTTCCTTGATCTTCAGAACTGGAACATTTTAACAGGGACCAGATAAACAGCAAGCCCCTTTCCCAGAGGGCATTTCACAATGGAATAGTTACATAAAAGGGATATGCTATGTGAGAATCTACACATTTTTACCTGACTCTTTGCCTTGAAAAGACACATCATAAATAGCATAAGCAAGAGTTTCTCTTTTGCAAGTATACAGAAAACATGCTGCTCTTACTCCAGTAGTATTTATTCTGTGAAGCTTTAGCAAGAGAGGTTGGTTCAAGGAGAGGCTAAAAGGAGAGGCCATTTCTACAAAATGGCATCCATTTTTTAACCTTCAAAGAAGAAAAGGTCATCTAGATTATACTACACTAGGAAAGACCTGGCCATTCTCTTTTCTCCTACAGTGCCCTTCATTCACTATCTTCATCATAGTTCAGACATCTGCTATTCATGCTTATCTTCCTTTTCTTTTTATACATTATAAATTATATCTGTAGTTTCTTTTCTTTTGTGCTTTAATATTCCTACATGATTATCAGTAAGAAGTCTTTTTGTGCTTTAAGAAACAACTTGACAAATGAAATCTCAGAGTAGTATACAGTTAAAACAATATAAACAGGTTCAAACAATTCCAGGTAAAAACAGAATCACTTAAACAGGATAAGAACATAATACATAAGTTACCACGTTAAAACAATAGAAGAAGCTAAAACAGTTAAAGGCTACTACACTAAGCATTACGCTAATCTAATCAGGATGCTATCAGTGCATAGAGTACTTTTGCTCAGGAAAGGCCATAGCTCACAGGCCATTTGGAGCTGGTGTCGAGCACTCTGAACCATGGGGTACACTTGGGCCTCCAGTAAGAAAGACAAGATCCAAGAGTATTCTCAAGATATGAACCTGCTCCTTCAGGGAAAATTCAACTCCATCCAGGAGAGGTTGCTCACCCAGTTCCTGGACTTGAGAACCACCAGTCCACAGAGCCTCCATCTTATTGGGATTCAACCTTAGTTTAATGACCCCCATCCATCTCATTACAGCATCCTGGCACTGGTCCTGCACCTGTACAGCCTCAGCTGACTCTGGGTGTTATCAGCATACAATCCCTCCTATGGCCTCACCCAGCTGCTTCATATAGCTATTGAACAGCATGGAAAATAACATGGAACCCTGTGACACAGTTTAATGGTCGTGGGGCAGAACAGAAATCCCTCGATGTTATTCTCAGGAATGGGCCTCACAGAATGGAAGAAGAACCACTGTAATACTTTGTCTCCTACTCCTGCCCAGTGGAGCCAGTCTAGCAACATACTATGATCAATAGTATCAAAAGCCACTGAGAAAGCCACTAAGATAAAGGGGTAGCATTCCCTCTGCCTTTCATATGGAGCAGGTCATCAGTCAGAATGGCTAAAGCAGTTTCAGTGCTGTGCTCTGACCTGGGAAAAGAGTGCAAGAGGTGATGGTGAGAAATTTTCATGAACTATCTGCTGTATTTAGATGCCTGGATTCAGCGGCTGAGATGTATTGAAGGAAAGCTCCTTTCTGTTGATATGGGAACTATGTACGGTGACCTTTCCTTTTTATGAGGTTCTTGTACATCTTTTTTTGTTCTGGATGACTAAAGATAGTGAATTTGGAAGACCAGATTATATCAAACAAAATAGTAAAAAGCAGAAATAGGTTAATGATGTTTGGTGAATAATAAGACAGGAAAGTACACTTGAAATTGCAATGTAGGTTTCATATATGTGTCTCCTAAATTAGTATTCACATAAAAGTATTTTTTTAAAGAATGCATGCTTTTGAGTGCAAAGACAAATTACTTTTGCACTTTGTTTAATTTTGCACTTTGTCCATTTTTTTAAAAAAAAAATAAATAACCTGAAATGATACTTAGAGTACTGCAATTCTCTCTTCCTTTTAAACAAGATCCAAACCTTTATTATACATTTCCACTCAGATTTTTTTCATTCTTTCAAAATCTCTCTGGGGAGGCAATGCTTCTGAAACCAGTTTGTAGCACTCAGTTTCTCTCCTCTCTAGACTCATCCTGCAGAAGACCCAGTTGTATGGTTGTTCTATTCTGACCTTCCCCATTATTGGTGTTAAAATACAAGCCCACTCAAGCTGTGACCAACCAAGCTAAACACAACCACAGATGGTTTCATAAGCCTCCATTTTTAAAAACAAAACAAAACACCAGCATGGGCTGTAGAAACAAGAGAGGACATTAAGCACCTGTCAAGGCCATGGTTATGAGGTTGGAGGGTTATACTCAGAATGGTAAGTGAAGAGGAACATGAAACTTTTTCAGGGGCTGCCATAATGGTCATGCAGCAAAATACAGCAAAATACAAAATACAGAGAAGGAACGTGAAATATCAGTGGTCACTGAATGTTTCTTCTTATTTGGGTTAGTAGCTACTGCAGAAAAAAACAACCACCACCTCTTACCCACCTTCTCCTTATGGATTGAGGTAGAGAATAATAGCAAATAATACAACATGAGTTAAAACAGCATATAAAACTAAAACGTATTAAAATAAAAAAAATAAAAATCAATAAATACTTTAAAAACAGTAATTGAAAAATAACCCAGATAGGCTTGCTGGAAGAGACAGCTCTTTGCTGCTGATTTAAATAAATAAAGTGTATCAAGCTGATGAATCTCTTCCAGCAGGTCATTCCACAATCTAGGGGCAGTTGAAGAAAATGTCCTCTGGGTAACAGCCTAGTTTCAGATGACTGAAATAGATGTCTCCCAGAAAACCCGAGTGGACAGAATTGATTATACAGGAAAACAAAATCCTGGACCCAAACGTTGTAGGACATTAAAGGTAATAACTTTGTACTTTCCCCAGAAACTAATTGGCAGCTAGAAGGATGATCTCAATATTGGTGTAATGTGCTCACTCCTAGATAACCAATCTGGCTGCCATCTTTTGAACAAACTGACATTTCCAGACTTGGTACGGAGATAACCAAATGTGCAGCGCATTACAGAAATCCAGCCTTGAGGTTACCAGCATGTGCACTGCCATACAAACATGTAATATTCAATAATAAATCATATAAGCATCATACTTAAACCACCCCTCATAGGATGGGAGAGACAAAAGGACAGTACCTATTCATTCCAAACAAAAAGGAATGCAAGATTAAAAAGAAAATAGATCACCAACTGCAGAAAGAACACCAGACAAATATATATGTTGACAGTATATACACATCTGTATATTATATGCTGCACTATGTTCAACTTATGCGCTTTCAAAAAGCAAATTAGATAGGATTAGCACACATACATTCACAAAAATAATGCAACTGTGGTATATGCATAATAGTGATACTCATAAATATGAAGGCAATGCAATGAGGTATAATCTATTGGAGTTTCTCTTTGATACAGATGTGAAGCCCTGGGAAAATTCAGGAAAAGAGGAGTTTTCTGTATTTTTTCCTAAGCTTTTTTTCATGGAAAAAATAGGAAAAAATGGGCAAAATGTGTCATGGGATATTTTCTTTTAGAATGATAAATATAATATTTTAGTCAACATTTACCCCCCTAAAAACTATGTAAGATTAAGTACAGAATCTGATCAGTGCAATTCCTGGGCTCAGTTTTCTTTTCTCAGTTATTTTCATACCAGTGCTTTAAGTCTGTTTGACACTATGGAGACAACTAGTCTGACAACTGCCCAACTAGTCTGAATTAGGTTGTAATTCTTAACCCTAATTTCATTTTCAAGGGAAACAACA
>CAOKZL010003041.1:0-132331 GCA_948472985.1 Iguana delicatissima
GCCGGTGTGGTTCCAGCCTTCAGCTGTTCGCAGACCGTCTGAGATTTGTGATAATGGGGCTTCCCATTATCTAGGCTTATCAAAGGGAGATACTTCCCTCTTCAGGTAAACCAAGGGTTAATGAGGTGTTGGGATTACATCAAGGGTCACAGGGTGAGAGCTGACCAACCAAAAGGAAAAGAGGTGGGCATCTTGGAGATGCTTCCAGATCCTTCCAAGGAGGAAAATATAAAACTTCTGAGAGGCCATGTGGCCAGAGAGAGAGAGAAACAAAGAGAGGAGAGCTGGGCCAGTCGAGCTGGCAGACATGCCGTGTCTCCTGGACCCCCCCTCTCTTCTCCTTTAGACCATCTAAGCCTATAACCTAATTGTGAGTAACTAGAAATAAGTAGTTAGTCGCGTTAGGGATGTTGTTATTTTGGGAATTGGCTGATCTTAAGAATGTATCTGTGCTGTTATATCTGTTTTGTAAATTCTTGTAACTAAGTGTACCTGGGAGGGGGAGCCTCTCAAGTGTGAAATGGTTTTGTTTATTTGCATGCCTTGATTAAACACTTCTATAAACCTCTGTTTCTCTCCATTTCCACGCCAGGTTTGGCACATGCTACATAGGACCTCTCACTCAGGGGAAGGGGAGGTGGAAGATCCTTACGCTTAGAGATTGGGCAGAGTCCCTCCTGTTCTCTCCAGGTGATTCATAATTCGGGGGGGGGTGTGTGGCAGCATACCTGATAAAGCTAGGGAGATTGCCAGACTTTCCAAGCGTGGGAGTCAGCTTTGGGAGGCTGGCAAGAACTCCAGTAAAACGCTGGGAGGGAATTTCCAGTCTTGCATGGTGGTAGTCAATTTAAGAGACTGGAAAGAAACCTACAGTGTCACAAGTGTGTTAGCTGAATAAAAGTAAAACATGTTCTGAAGCCAAGACAAAGTTTGAAACATTTATTTACAAAGCTGGTAGTGTTTCTAAAGGGGGGGGGGCGTAGAACAAGGGACAACTTCAAACTGTAACAACGAACAAGCAAACTTTATCAAATGTTAAAAGGCACAGACCGCTTCATCCAGTGATTTCCAGTGCGGGGGGCGCACAGCTGCCACTAACCACTGTCTCCCTCAATGAGGCCCGCAATTGCGCTCCTCACGCTTTCCCCTTCCCAGAGCCTCCTTGCAGAGGCATAGGGACGAAAGTCCTCTGAGGTAGGTGGAAGATTCAGGGGGGGCAGGGGAGCTAGTTCAGGGTGCAGTATGTGGCCCTTGCTCTCGCAAATGTTATGAAGGACCACACAAGCTGTAACCACAGGGAGGTAGTTCTTTTCGGAGACAGTCAGAGGAGTGGAAAGACAGCCCCACCGTGCCTTGAGCCTTCCAAAGGCCCGCTCCACGACGTTCCGGCAGTGGTTGAACACCCTGTTGTATGCCATCTTTCTTTGGCCCAGTGGTCCTCCATATGGCTTCATCAGCCACTGGGAAAGGGGGTAGGCAGCATCACCCAGGATCACAGGGCCAATGGCAACAACCCCAATGGTGATGGTTGGGTTCCCAGGAACAAACCGTCCCGCCTCCATGGCGTGCCACAGGGAGGAGTGCCGGAAAACGAACGCATCATGCGTTCTCCCAGTGTAGCCGAGCACAATGTCCAGGAATTTCCCCTCATGATCCACCATCCCCTGAAGTAGTATGGAGAAGGAGCTCTTCCTGTTCACGAACTCTTCCCCTCTTCCTTTGGGTGGCCGCACCGGAATGTGTGTCTCATCAATTGTGCTGATTCATTGGGGGAAACCCATGTGGTGGAAACCATCCATGATCTGTAATTGGTGGGATACAAAAAAGAATAGTTAATGTTCAGAGGAATTGCACATGAACTGCAATACAAGTCTGGGAACAGTGTGGGGCCACATAGGAATGAATTTTCCGTGTTCCCTTGGTGGGGTTTGCGGTTCTCATGAGTGTTGTCGTGTGTCTTCGTCCTGAGAGACAAGCACAGAATGCTGGCCTTTTTTATATTTATCTATATATATATATATATATATATATATATATATATATCTGCATTTATAATGGCTGTGCTATGAGAGAGGGAGTGTAGCAGTGGGACCAGGTGTAGTTCCCACCACGGCTGTGCTCTATAACTGATAATTATTGAGATCTTGCCAGTTGATGTAAAATGATGATTGCGACAGAACTGTTTTGAGCTGAGAGAGTGCCACCAGGAGAAAGAGGCTAGTGGTGTGCTGTCTGGCCAGGAAATACTGCAATTTCGATGTGTTCCTGGGGAATGAGGGAAAGGATTGCTTGGGAATGGGCGGCCAGAGAGCATCCCATAGTGACCCTGTGTTAGCACAGGAGTGAGTGCAGAGCTATGTGTTTTTGGGGACATTGGATCCTAGAGTACTCACCCTCTGATAGTCTCCAAGGTTGGGAGGGGGAGAGAAAAAGAGGCTAGTGGTGTGCTGATTGCTGTGTGGGACATGCCCAGGGTTATCCAGTGGGTTCCCATGGCTGAGTGGGAAGCAAACGCTTGTCTTCAGGTTCACAGGCTAATGGTGAAACCCCCACACCATGCTGGCTCCACTCAACCTTTTGACATATAGCCTTAAGAAATTACTGTGGCTACTAGACAGGGACCATGTGTAGTTCCCACCACGGCTGTGCTATAAGGGTAACTGTTTTCCAGATATAAAACTGAATGGCTGATAGGCTTCCTGTGCAGCTCTGGGAAGGGATATGTTAAGTAGACTCCAGGATCTCAAATCATGGCCAGGAAATCCTGCAATTTCCATGTGTTCCTGGGGGATGAGGGAAGGGATTGCTTGGGAATGGGCGGCCAGAGAGCATCCCATAGTGCTCCTGTGTTAGCACAGGAGTGAGTGCAGAGCTATGTGTTTTTGGGGACATTGGGTTCTAGAGTACTCACCCTCCGATAGTCTCCAAGGCAAACGGTGGATGACAGAAGCACATGCTCTATCACAAGGCACACCTCAATGACGATCACGGCGGCTATGGAGATCCCCAAGCCAAAAGTGTTTGCCGTCTTGCAATAGATGAGAGGGGTTGTCAGCCACCAAGCAGTAATGGCCACTGCCTCCTCCACAGAGATGGGTTGGCGCATCTCT
Organism: Iguana delicatissima; assembly: GCA_948472985.1. Lineage (NCBI taxonomy): Eukaryota > Metazoa > Chordata > Lepidosauria > Squamata > Iguanidae > Iguana > Iguana delicatissima. Next base: position 3,111 of record CAOKZL010003041.1, read on the forward strand.
GTGGCTCTTCTCTTCAGGTGGGGACGCTATTTCGAACAGGGTGGCTTTGGTCATCCGGAAATGGTAGAGCCACTGATCATTGTCCCATTTGGACAGAACCTTTTCAGCCCACCACATCCTGTGCATCCTCTCCCAAACCCACCATTTTCTTGGGCGTGGCACACGCCGCAAGGAGCTTCTCAGCAGGGGTGCATAGAAGCTGTCATCAGACTTATTGTCCCGAAAGAGCCTGGACTGCCTCGCTCTATCTCTGGCCCACTGGCCTTGCATTGTGGCCAGCACAACACCCAGAACCGCCATAAACGGCCCTAGGACCCTGGCAACGTCAGTCATAACCCTGCCCTCCATTGCAAAGCCAGAAAGCAGGCAAAAGAACTGGCAGGAAAAAGCAACGCAGCTAGATAAAACTCAAGCCGAAAAGGAGGGAGGGACGGGGGGAGGCGTTGTGGGAGGACCTAGATGGCCGTGCGTACGTGTGTACATGCGCATGTGCACACGTACGTAATGACGCACGGAGGCATTAAAAAAAACAGCCAATCACAGCCGAAGGGGGCGAGGTTATGAGAATTACGGGAGTGGCCATGATGAGAACATGTGGATCTATTAACACACGCTAGACCAGTTCACGCTAGAGCCGTATGGAACATTGTAAATTAAAGCACACGTTGGCGCAGATACAGAAAAAAACGGCTGGAAGCGTCGCAGCGCGATTTCCTTGCCTCGTGTGGAAAGGGCATAAGATACTGAGTGTGACTGCAGTTGTAATTTAAGAGCAATTCTCCAAAAGGTAGAAGAGATGGAAGTTTCCTATACTCCACAGAGCCCAGAGTTATCTCTGAATGCCACAGATGCTGCGGATGGCATAACCACTCAGATTGAAGAGGGAGATCCTGATCCAATCCTATCTACTCTGATTGAAGAGGTGATGAATAAAAACATGTTAATTGGTTCAGGTTACCAGAACTCACTTGTAAGAGTTTTATTTTCTAAAAAGTGTTGGTTAGCGTGCTACCAGTTGAGAGAAAGAGGATGAATACGTTGCTTTCCAAAAGACAAAAAATATAGTTTCTTTCTTCTTGTTTTCCACACAAGAAAAAGACCTCATGCTCTTGAGAAACAACCTGACAAGAGTTCACAGACTGTAAATGTTTCACCTACTCCTGAGGAGTACATAACGTTTTCTAGTCTTTCCACCAAAAAAAAGTTATTGTTTTACACCTGTGTATTCATACTTACCTTAGCTGGGAAAATGGTAGGACATGAAAAAAATCCTGAGTGATATACATTATTCACCAGTGGAAGATGGAAGCTGTGGAGGAATGAACTCCCTACTTCAGAAAGCCAAAAAACAGAGCAAAAAGCTAAAAAGAGGTAAGGTTTCCAATGGCTTTCTAGGCAAGATGCTTACATGCTACACAGACCAGCCAAAACTCATTTTAAACAAGACTGTTGTATCTAAAGTGGCTTCTCAGTGGAAAGCTGATCTAGCTGACATGCACTTTTCTAAGTATAACAAAGGGTACAAGTATATTTTAGCAGTCATAGATTTTCGGTCTAAATATGCCTGGGCTTCAGCTTTAAAGGAGAAAACCAATAGAGAAGTATCTAATGCCTTTAACACTATTTTCAGGCAAAATGGCAGAAAACTTGACAAATTACAGGCAGATCATGGCTGGGAGTTTCTAAATAATGCTATAAGTAGCTTATTAAAACAGCACGGGGTTCATCATTTTGTCACCAATAATAAAATCAAGGTAGGGGTTGTGGAACAATTTAGTACAACTTTAAAAACAAAAATGTGGAGATATTTCACAGCCAATAATACTTTTTCCTACATTGAAGTGCTTCCACTGTTTCTAAAAAGTTATAATCAAAGTTTTCACTGAAAAAGCAAAGCAAGGCCTGCAGGTCTTAATGATTCCAATGCTCTAGCAGTATGGAAAACAATATACAGCTCTTCCTCCACATTCGTGGGTTTCACTTTCACAAATTTGATTATTAGCAAGGTGCCTACTTACCCACTCCATTCTTCCCCTCCCATTCCCAGGTCTGGGCCAGCGGCAAGAGGGTGGAGGCGAGGGCAATCACCCATTCCCTCTGCTCCTTCTGCCATTGCTGAGAGCTTCCCCGCTGGCTTTCTTCTTGTCCCCACCTATGCGATCACGATTGGGTGGGTGGGGCTGAGGAGAAAGCCAGGAGGGAAGCTCTTTCCCTGCTTGCTGTCTCCTGCACCCACTTGGAGGAGACAGCAAGCAGTAATGACTGTGCATGTGGGGGCAAGGAGAATAAGCTTCCCCGCTAGCTATCTCCTGCGCCCACCTCCATCTGTGTGATCCTGATTGCGCAGGTGGGGGCAAGGAGAAAGTCGCAGGGAAGCTCTGTCCCCACTGGTTCTCTCCTGCACCCACCCCATCCGTGCGATGGCGTGGGTAGGGCCAGCGGTTATTCCCAGTTTTTTCACTTTCACAGGGGTTCTTTTTCCCTATCCCCCATGAAAGTGAAGGGCCTACTGTATAGAAAGGCTGTCCAAACAAAAGAGGAGTTTCCACTACTTAGAAAAAGGAGATCATAAAAGATTCCTAAAGCAAGAGTGTTTTTGCCAAGGAACGCGGACTGAATTTCACCACAGAAGTATTTATTGTGGATCAAGTCATCAGAAGTGCAAAGAGACCAGTATTCTTGCTGAAAGATTATCACAGGGAGGCTACAGTTGAGAGCTTTTATCCTGAAGAGAATGTGAAAAAGGATGGAGTGTACAGGGTTGTACAGGCTAACCACTGAAGACTGGGATAAGAGAACGCAGCACCTAGTGAAATGATTAGGCTGGTCTAGAAAGTTCAGCAGCTGGGTGCTTGCTTCTGAAGTTCACGAACCTGTGTAGAAGTTTGGGAAGAGAAAAGAAAAAATGGGGGAGAGTGGATTTTATATTACACTCCCTGGCAATGCATGTGCAACAGTTTTTCCACAGAATACAATTTCAAACTTTACTATCTCTATCAATTCTGATACAAAATTTGTGATTGCAAATGAGAACAAGACATGGCCCTTCATTCTCCAATGTGGCTATTATTCCAGTGTCCTTGAACTGTTGGGAAACATGAACAGCCTGTTACCCTTTTTGCTTAGGACTCCACCAATCTGTTTGTGATACAAGGGCTTCCTTTTAAAAGAATTCTCAAAAGCTGTCAAAATCATCTTTTGTGGGGAAAAATTAGCTCAGCACTGCTTTAGACATGCAAAGAGGAAAGGGTAATTAATTAATTAAGGATCGTTACCCTATGTATAACAAGTCCGGTCCAGTCAAAATCACACCAATTGTTCAAATCTAAGTATTTTAACATAAATGTAAAAATCCCTACCATCAATTAACTACACTCACTACAACAGGCATGAAAAGTTAAAGTTCTTACAATCACTCAACTTCACACCTACAATCAAACATACAAGACTACAAAGTTAGCAAGAGATGAAAATTAAGAAAGAGATAAAGAGAGACAGAATGGATTTGATGACATACGATACCAAAACCAGCAGTCTTCAGCTAGGAGAAAACATCTCAGCCCTGCTGAGGGGAGTTTGCTAGCAGCTTCATTGTGTTGCAAATATGAGCTGTTTACCAGCTCCATTGTCTTTGCAGTTCTAAGAGAACTTCCCACTTTTGCTCTTAAAACTCCAACTGCATCATCCTTTAAAATCCAAACAGAACTCCCACAAAAATCATAAACTGTGTCTAGATATAGTGTTGACCAATGTCCTGTGAAACCACATGGTTCCATCTTTTTATTAAGATGGATTATTTCCTTTCATGTTCAAAGAGAACATATACCCTCAAACATCCTGCCAGTTCCTATCAGATCAGTATCTCTCCTGAATTGCAGGCATGCCTTGGGTGTCGAATTCCAGCCTCGTTTGCATTGTTTATTTTTCTCTCAGAGAGTAATGGTCTTGATGGCTGCAGAAACTCCTTTCAAGTTGCCTGTTGAGCCAAAATTGCTAGATCACCCCAGGATGTAAACAGAAGACAGAGATCTCCTGTTTACATGGTCCTTCCAGTATCTTCCATGGCTCACTTATATTTTATATAAAATAATTAGGATTCTCAGGACATGGCTTTTGAGGTGTCAGGTAACAAGCCCTCTAACAGCGTGCTGTGATCCTCCTGAAGTGCTTCTGCATTATGATCCAATGACCAGTAAGGTTAGGTTTAAAACAAATGGGTCATACAAAATCCTAATTGGAGGAAGAGTAGTCCCTATCAGCAAGCCAAAAATCCACCCTTCAAAGCAGACATCACCAGGGTTTCAGCACTGTACTCATAAGAGTATTGACAAATTGGCTTTTACGGATTTTATCTTAAATAAAATCGCTGTTCCTTATATGAGTACATTTCATACATCCATGTACATCCTCCTCCCTCCCTCCCTCCCTTTGGGATCCCCAGACCTTGTTGACAATGTCTTATCCATATATTACTTCCCCTCCCTCTTCTTCTCCCCCGTTCCCTCCTCTTCTCTCCTTGTCCTATTGTCCTTGTTGTGTGTTTTCTTCAAATCCAATCTCTTTCTTATGTTTGTCTTTGTTTAAACCTCTTTAATGTGAATTACTTTTTATTGTTGTTGTACTTCTCTCTAATTTTCAACTACCTATTTTACTTTTTAATTGTTCTCACTTTCTATATACCACCCTTAACAAAAATATTTACCCCATTAGCTCTAGTCTCTTTTCTTATATTTTGAAGTCCTATTCTCTTTCACTCATTTGATTACTGAATTCCATTGTTTTTCGAACTGTTGGATTGATCTTCCTTTCAACAGATTGGTCAATTTTTCCATTTGTATGATATCCATTATTTTAATTTTCCATTCTTCTAGTGGGGGTTCTGTTTCTTCTTTCCAATGTTTTGCGTAACATAATCTTGGCGCTGTAACTAAAGTTAACAATGTTGTCTTTATTGCTTTCATTTGATCGTTCCTTTCAATCATATTCAGTAAATATATTTCAGGGGTCATCTCATATTTAATATCCAAGATTTTTATGATGCTATCATGAATTTTTTTCCAGTATTTTTTAGCTATTTGGCTAAACATATGCAAATAGGTTCCAGTTGTTTTCCCACATTTCCAACATTGGCCATTCCTGTTATGCATTATCTTCTTTAGCTCATGAGGGGTCATGTACCACCAGTGAGTCATCTTATAGAAATTCTCTCTTAGATTTAAACTTTGAGTAAATTTAATATCTTCACTCCATGTTCTTTCCCATTTTTCTAATTCAATATTGTGATCAATGTTTTGTGCCCGCTTTGTCATGCAGTCTTTAATGCGTTCTTGCTCCAACTCTCTTTCTAATAGAATCTTGTAAAGTTTGGAAATTGTTTTCATCTGGTTCTTCATCAAAATTTCATCCATTTTCTTCTCTTCCTTCTCAAACCTCATAATTTTTATATCTAATTTAAACCTTTCTCAATTGCCTGTATGGGAACCAACTCATTTCATAGTTCTGATCTTTCAATTCTTCTCTTGTCTTCCAACATCAGGGTTCTTCCTTCCCATTTTATTAAATCCTTATACCTTAATATTCCTCCCAATTTGGTTTCAGTTATTTTGAAAACCTCTTGGGGCGATGTCCAGATTGGTAACTTGTTGTAAAATTTCTTATTAATGGTCTGTCAGACTTTGATTAGTGCTCTTCTCATGAAATGGTCATTGAAAGCTCTATTTACTTCTGTTTTCCTAAAGCAAAGGTATCTGTGCCAGCCAAATCTGGCATCAAAACCCTCTAGTTCCAGTAGTTTTCTATCTTTCAGTTGAATCCAATCTTTAGTCCAATCTAATTGAAATTGAATTGAATCTAATTGAAAATCAATATACTACTTGACTTATCCACCTATTTGAGATGGATAAATCCTTGTTTGATGTAAATTTGTATAGCCCCAGTTTCCAGCCAGGCATTGAGCAATTTATTTTTTTCTTTTTTCCCCTCTAATACTAGAGTGTAATTTGATAAAATTATTGTGGAGGATGTAAATATATAGTAATTTGATTGAATTTAGGGGAATTGAATTGATTGATTGATTGAATTTAGGTTGTATTGTACACGCTATATACATTTGATGAATTAGATGAATTGTATTATACAAATTATATTACATGATTTATTAATTATTATATGAATTATATTAATCATATTGAAAAATAGGTCTACTTAGATAAGCTGACAATTTTATAATTAAATAAGGACAGCGGGATCTCAGAGTGTAAATGAATTGATGAATAGAAGATTGGAGGGTAAGTAATTGTTGATTTGATAGTTTATGTATTGTCATTGGGGACGGTAAAGTGCTACCAATATTACTTTTTATACAAAACAAGTGAATACTGAAGAATAAAATTAGAGACAAGTTACAGAGAAAGGAAAGTAAACAGTACAAGTGATGAGGGGAGGAAAAAAAAGGAGAAGAAAAGCTTCCAGGGTGCAAAAAGCCATATTAGAGAAATATTATAGCAAGGTGAGAGTGAACTAAAGTTGACACAAATGTTATCATTCATTAGTGAAAGTCATCATGGATGCAAGAACTAAAAGATCAGTAAGAACACCATCAATAGATTTACCCCCAAAAGGGCTCACAGAACAAACATCAAAAACCGCAGAAATGGCTCAACAGCTTCAACTAATACTAGAAGAATTTAGGAACTTTAAGATAGAAATCAGGTAGGAATTGAAAAATAGTAATGTGGAATTGAGAACTGACATGCAAAATGAGCTGGATGTTCTAGGACGTAAATCGGACTCACTTTCTAAAGACATTTCTAACCTAAAAGATGAAGTAAAAGAATTGCGAATTCAAAATCAAAAATTGGAAAAATCAACTGAGACTTTGGTTCAACAACAAAGTGAAGAAAAAATTCAGATTGACCTCCAAGAATTGCGTTATAGAGATAAATGTATAAAGCTTCGAGGTCTACAAGAAATGCCTGATGAAAATTTGTATGAGAAATTAATTCCTATTTTAGCAGACTATATGGAGATCCCAGTGGAGAGACTTGAACTGAGTAGCGACAAGAACTGAGTATCGACAAGGCTTAACTCACGTATCGCAAGAGAACGAAGTCTCCCACGGGATATTGTTATCAGTTTAAACAGGATAATAATGAAAGAGAGGATCTTGTAGATTAAGAAATAAGTTCTCCACCACTATAAGAGATAAGTTTTCCACCATAGATGTTTGGAGATTTAAAGAAGGTGATTCAAAAGGCTTCACCTTTTACTCTGATCGGCATCGTTCTATGTCTAGAATCGGCTACTTTTTAACATCAAAATCTCTCCGCTTAAATATCGACAAGATAGACATTATTCCCAAACAAATATCTGATCATAATCCAATTCGACTAGAATTAAGAGTCAGGAGGCCCATTGGAAGATGGAAAATGAACAACACTATCAAGATCATGGATATGTACAAGAGCCTAAAGAAACAATAAAAGCTTACTTCAAAGAGAACATTAATGGAGAGGTTCCAATGAAAATAGTATGGGATGCGTTTAAAGCAGTCCTAAGAGGTCATTTTATAAAATGGTGTTCAAAAGCTAAGAAGAAAAAAGAAGAAAAATCACATAGAATTCTAGAAGAGATGATCAGAATAGAAAAAGAAATAAGATACAATCCTTCAAATAAAGAATTGATAATGAAGTTCAAGTCTCTACAGAACCAGATAAATGATGAAAATCTTGGAGAGATGGGAAAAAAATAAAATGAGTACAACAGAGACATTTTGAATTTGTGAATAAACCAGGAAGGTGGTTAGCATTTAGGCTATGAAAGGAGAAGGAAAAGAGACAAATTATTGAAATTAAATCAGGTTTCAAAAGACTTACCAGACAAGAAGATATAATAAAAGCTTTTTTCCATTACTATAATGATTTTTATGACATGAAACCAATTTTGGAGGAAGAGAAAAATGCATTTGTAGTTTGACAAACAGGATATTCAGAAGTTTACAGAAGAACAAAAATCAATACTAAAGCCCCCCTGTTGCATATGTTGAAATATTTGAAGCAATAAGGAGGTTAAAAATAGCAGAAGCTCCAGGATTCGATGGCTTCATACCTAAATTCTATAAAATCTTTGTTGATGATCTTATCTAGGGATGGGATGAATCCAGAATTTTCCGAATCCCTGGAAGGTTCTGGGAATCCATGAATCTCACAAATCTCGAATCTTTTAAATCCTTTTTAAAAAAAGAGTTTAAAAAGCAAGGGAAAGAAGGATAATCTTAGGCAAGACACACTCTCTCAGCCTTAGCAAAAGCCGAGGCAAAAGCAAACCTCCCTCTGAAGAAATCTGGCCAAGACAATTGTCAAAGTTTTGTCTCAGGATCTCCCCATATTGAAAATGACATGAAGGCCCTTTAATCCCACATTTTCTTGCTTGTGTAAAGAGGACCACATACTACAGTAGAGAGATAATCCAGGTCAAAACTGGCTTTTCTTTGCATAGCTCCTTCTGACATCCTGGGGTTGTAGTTTGATGATGCACCAGTACACTTTGGCAGAGAAGGCTGTGACACCTTGTAAAACTCCAAACCCAGAATAGTGTCTGAAAGAGGTTTGCAAGGGAGCTCTGCAAAGGAATGTTTCAGCTGTCCTTGAAATCTCAAGCCTGTAGCTTTCAGTCAAGTACTGAACTTAAATCCTAAATGTTCAATTTAAATATCTTAGAATACAAGCCCAAATGTATTTTGTGAAGTTGTTAGCAAAGGCCATTATTACTCCAAGGGAAAAACTCACTATCCTCCCTTGTATATCTGGTCAATCAGGTTTTCAGGCATCCCGGTCTCCCAGGTTTTCAGGAGTTCAGGTCTCCCAGATTTTCAGACGTCCTGGTCTCCCTGGTTTTCAGGTGTCCTGGTCTCCCTGGTTTTCAGGCATCCCGGTCTCCAACAATCTATTTGGTTGGCGGATTCGAAAGATTTGGTTTGTTTATTTTGGCACAGGGATTCGGATTTGGGAATCTTGAATCCTTACCCAGGATTCGAGGATTCAGTTGGCCCATCCCTAATAGTATCCTTCCATTCCAAAAAACTTGTGAGGAAATACCTCTAAATGGCATACCTGAAATGTGGAGGAATGCAAATATAACTCTGATCCTGAAAGAAGGCAAGGATCATACAGATGTTAAAAACTATAGACTGATATTGCTTCTGAATATAGACTATAAAATGTTTGCAAACATTCAGGCAGAAAGACTGAAAAAAGTACTTCCCTCACTAATACATGAAGATCAAAATGGGTTTCTGCTGAGAAGATGTCTAAGAAATAATATTAGAACTGTTCTAAATAGAATACTAAGAAAAACATAATGAAAAACAGATAGCATTGGTGTTTATAGATGATGAGAAAGCTTTCAATTCAGTTAGATGGCCCTTTTTGAAAGAAAAATTTAGAAGAATGGATGCAGGAAGAAAGCTTTTGACTTGGTTAGATGCCATATATAGGACCCAACAGGCTCAAATTTTGGTAAATGGGAACTTCCAGGTCTCAATGGCATCGCGATTGGCAGGACAGTGATCTAGCTCTCACTGTCTTTGCCATCCTGAGTGGACTTGGCGAAGCAATACATTTGGCAAAGTGCCCCCCCAGTAAAGGGGGCCCAGAGGGGCTCGTCGGGGACCTCTGTTTCTCTTTAGGATAGAGAACAAATGGGCTCGAACACCGAGTAAGAGAAAGTCATAGAGTTCCACGTCCGCTTGGGCAGTAACTGCCTTGGCAGCTAGCGTCGTCTGAGACTTTTTAACCTGAATAGATCGAATTAACAATACAAAATTGAAGATCAGGACATCACTTAAGCCCCAAACATACTTTCTCAAAGATGGGAAGATCATGCCAATTGTTAAACAACGGAGAGGGGAAGAGGAGACGAGGAGGAGAATCCATGTGGAAGAGAGAGAGAGAGGTAAGAAATCCCAAGAAAAATAAGACATTAACAGATACTAACATAATAGACTGTAATAAACTGAAAGTGCCATCAAAAGCTAGTGAAGAATGGGTGAGAGAGGTGGAAGAATTCAAGATAAAGAAACAAAGAAACAAAACTTAAGGCCGGTGGAAAAGAAATCGAGAAACTGGATGAGAGGCGACAGACAGGGAGACAACGGAGTGCAGCTGGAGCTCGCGGCAACGCTTGAGCTCGCTGCTCAATAGAGACTACGAAGCTCGAAACTGTCAATAAAAAATATAGAGGAAAAAGAGGACTGAACAGTTAATTGGGAAAAGTACTTGAGAGAGAGACTAATTAAGTAGTTGATTGAATAAATAACAGAGACATTGGAATCTGATGCAAAACGATGGAATAACAGATAGTACTAGCTTGAGCTCATGCGAAGAATTGGGATGACGAAGGGAGACCAGCCAGAAAAGAAGCAGCTGAAGCCGCTATAGCTCACTAGCAAAGATCATAGAAGCAGTAGAAGGCAAAGGAAATAAAGACTGCACGAACTGAGGGGTGAAAAGATGTGATTGGAGACTTATGTATTTAGAAATTAGAGACAGAAAGCGAAATAAGAAGACTGAAATCCAAAAACTGGACTGAGATTTAAGGTGAAGAGACAGAAGAGACAAAAAGAGACAGAAAGACTCAGAAAGAATCAGTAAGATAGCGTTTGAAAGCAGCTTGAGTTTGCGAGAAAATCGCTGGAGCTTGCTGGAAAATTGGCTCAGCTGAATAAGATCGGCGTGCGAAGAGGCAAAGAACGATCTTGTAAAATAGACCATAAAATTATTTTGAAGGCATATGTCAAAGTGGATCAAATTTAAACGACATTTAAAAGATATATCAATTAATTAATTGGAATCTACATAGAGAATAATAGAGCTTTAAAGAAATATATATTTTTTACAAGTATATATATAAACAGTATTAAATATAAACATATGTGAGTGCATAATCAGAATATATCATTGATTTAATTAATTATAACTCATGAAATAGAGCCAAATAGATGTATAGTTGATAGCTGATATATAGTTGATTTATAACTGAATTAATTGATTTGTAACTGATTTATATTTTATATAATTGATTTATAAGTGAATTGATATAAGTGAATTAATTGGAATACCAGACTTAAATATTAATTAATTAATTGAGTGCTGGGAAAGGACTCAAATTGTGTTAGTTTATAAAATATATATCTCGCGGGGATAAAGGACAGAAGTGTAAGTCAAAATAGAAACTGCAGGGAGAGAAGTGACCTTGAATCAATAAGACGAGAAAAAACAAAGACGGTGCACTCAGAAGAAAATATTTAAGATAAGAAACTATTTCAAAATTAACTCTTGAAGAGACAGTGGGGAAGAGAAGAAGAGGTCTGTTAGCGCCATCTAGTGTGGACTAAGTGGTAATACATTTTAAAAAATGGCATCTGGATTAAGGAAGGGAGCTAGAACACAGACTCAAATACAACTGATAGACCCAGCAAGAGGACTATCGATGGAAATGGGACAACAAATGACTGAAATTCTAAATGAGATCAGAAGTATAAAAATGGAGATGAGACAGGAAATGAAAGATACAAGGGCTGAAATCAAAACAGATATTCGGAAGGAAGTGGACTGCATTGTAAAGAGAATGGACAATATGAGCAAAGACATCAAAACAATGAAAATGGATATTCAAGAGATTCAAGACAAAACAAAACAATTAGAAAAGAAGGAAATTATGACAGAGAATCAAAAACAGGAAGATCTGAGACTAAGACAACAGGAATTGAGATATCGAGAGAAGTGCATTAAGTTGAGAAGAATCGTGGAATCCCCAGGAGAATTCATAGAAGAGAAAGTAATCACAACTCTGGCGAACTACATTGGAATGAAAGAAGAGGACATGGAAAGAGAAATAGATCGCATTTTCAGAGAAAATTCTAGAATCGCAAAAGAGAAGAACTGGCCGAGAGATGTCGTGGTGTGCTTCACAAGGACTAGGATTAAAGAAAGAATACTCCAAACAAATTACGAAAAACAGTTAGTGATTGAAGATAGAATAATAAAATATTCAAAGATATACCATTTGAAATTTTGAATATTTTTATTATTCTGAAATTTTGAAAAAAAGACAAGAGTACAAATTTCTGACTCAACTCCTGCAAAAACATACAATTACGTACAAATGGGAGAGATTGGAGAGAATATCCTACACATATAAACAGAGGAGATACAAAATTTCTAACACCACAAGAGTGAAAGAGACTTATGATAAATTGAAAAGAGATGTTATTGTTTCTTTGAAAGAAGATATAACAAAGAAGAATAATGCGAAGAAAGAGAAACACAAGTGCAGAAAAAACAATACAAATAGTATTTAAGCACTGAACAGACAGAGAAGAGCGACTCAAATGGTGGAAAGAAACTGAGGAGATGGTAGCTTGGCAGGCTCAAGCATGTGCAGTAGGCTGGAGAGGGCGGGGGCTTCCCACCAAGCTACTCAGCTCTGGAACATTCCAGTGGAGTCTATGCACAGGTGCAAACCCCACTGTGTGAGACAGAGAGACCATGAAAAAGAAAGCCTGCTATATCATAACTTCAGGAGGTGTTAGGGTATCTCAAATTCTGGCAGACCCACATGGGAGGAGGCAGTCTTTCAGACATCTTGGCCCCAAGTAGGTTAGGACTTTGTAGGTCAACACCAGTACTTTGAATTGAGCTTGGAAACAAATTGGAAGGCAGCGTAATTCTTGCACAACTGGTTTTATATGGTCTGTAAAATGCACACTTGGCTGCTACATTTTGCATTAGCTGCAATTTTCAAACGCAGTTCCACATACAGTGCGTTACAGTAGTCTAATAACTAAGGCATGAATTACTGTGGCCAGATCTGTCCTTTGCCATGAAAAGGTGCAGCTGGCACACCAGTCGAAGCTGGACAAAAGCACTCTTGGTCACTACAGCCGCCTGACTTTCCAGGAGTAGTGCTGGGTCCAACTACCAGCCTGATCTTTCAGAGGGAAAGTAACTCCATCCAGAACAGGCTGTGTGATCCCAATCCCAGACTGGATTTCCTAATGACCAGTTGCAATTCTGTCTTGTCTAGATTAAGTCTCAGTCTGTTCACCACATCCATTCATTTACCATAACCAGACAAGGATGCAGTACTTTCACACAATCCTTGGCATCAGTTATAAAGAAGAGAAAGAGCTGGGTATCATCAGCGTACTGATAACGCCTAACCTCAAAGCTTCAGAGCACTGGATGTCACCTCACTTTCCTCACAAGGCTCTTGTTTTTGGGTTCCATGTGAAGAGAAAGGCAAGTTATTAAACCACCATATATATACATAAATATATACATAAATAGGCAGGATTGGGATAGATTTCTAGCCCCTCCGAAGTTTGGACTTCAACTCCCAGAAGTCCTGGCCAGCATGCCCAACAGTAAGGAATTATGGGAATTGCAGTTTAAAAATTCTGGCAGATCAAAGGTTTGGTTGGTTGGTTGATTTTTTTATTTAAGCACGCCCATGCCAGGCAAAAATAAAACAAGAACACTCGCCCCCTCTCGGATGATGAAAACTGCTCACGGATCGAGATTCATCCTTCTGTAACTGTTTTTAAAAAGTCATTTTGCTACAGGGGGAGCAATGACAACCTTCTTTATGAACGGTATTATTCCGGACGTGAAACGAGTCTCGAAGTCTTCCCAAGGAGCTTAGGAGGGCGAGCGCCCGTCCAGGCGCCCCCCCCCGCCTCCTAACTCGTCTCAGGGGGAACCCGACTCAGCCTGCCTCCCGGGAAGTGAGGCCGCTTCCTCCCCAAGGGATGCAGAGAGTTACAACTTGCTCTCGCGTCAGCTCCTTCTGAAATGTTGGGACAAATATGGGGGAGGGAGCATGGATCTCACTGTAGCCGACGTTTCCGCCCGACATTTTGAGTAGGCCGGGCTTTTAGATTCACGAACGGAGCGCCCGCCGCCTTTGTTGTCGTTTCCTCTTTTCACTCCAGAGCTACCGGAGGAGTGGCAGAGTTAGTTCCCCGGCTCCGGCCGGCACCCTTTCCGCCGGACCGCTCCGACTGGGTTGCTGTTAACGGCCACTGGGACAAAGGCGGGGCTCCAAAGAGGACGCGGGAATGAGGCCGCCGCCGCCGCCGCCGCCGCCGCCTCTTCCTTCCCTCCCTCCCAGCTCCAGAGCCAGGGGTCGAGCCGCTTCACGCAGGACTTGAGGCGCACCTATGACTCAAGAGCCGCTGCGGTCCCGCTTGCGCGATCGGGGGTCGCCGCCCAGCTTGCAGTGCGAGAGGTGAGCTTCCGAAACTCCGCCGGGTGCCACCGAGTAGCACAGCAAGGGAAGCGGAGCTAACTCATAGGCAAGCAGGGACCGTTTTGAAAACTGATCGATCAAAGTTTTATGTCGTGTGTACGGTCCCACCTTTCTGAAGACTACCTCTCCTCTCGTGTTGAGCCGCTTTTCGCCCGAACGAGGGTTGTTGATTTCAATGAGCTTTATCTTCATGTGTTCATGTAAACCTACTGCTATCTCCGTTCACTTAAGCTTGAATTTCGCTGAGGCTTTTTTCTTTGCAAGGCACGAGAAAACTGGATGAGCGTGTTGTATCTCCCCCATGTCCCTTTCTTTCATCTTCACCACCAAATATGCCCAGAGTGTACCATGTATGATAATTTTAAGATTATCAGAATCAGCTTCGTTTGATTTGTCCTGGGATCAGAGAAATTATTCTGTCTGTGGTAGCTTTATATTGTCTGTTTTTCTCCGTACTGGCAGTTTTAGCATCAGAGGCTTTGCAGGAGCATCAAGAAAGTGTAGGTTCTCCTTAGTATGCAAGTCGAATGACCCATTTTCTCAAACTGGGGGGGGGAGTTGTAATGCTTGTGCGGGAAATACAGGACTGCTGTGAGCAAGAAAAGACATGTATTCCTGTGTGTTGAAATTAGGCTGCTGTTTGCTAGCATGATAAAATCTGTGAGACCCTTTCAGGCATGCCCATACAAGTTTTTTATTCAGATTGGTAAAGAACTTGATCCTTTTGTCTGGTCCCATGATGGTTGAACTGTGATAACAAAGCAAGCCTAGATTTGAGGAAGAAGTAATATTAGCAGTATGAAATGTTGTATCGTAATGGAATAGTGTATGTTCTCAGGACCTGTTTCCTGTATTGCTGTTTTTCTTCAATCTAGGTTCTGACACAGAAAGCAACTTCTTGGGAAGCTTTCATTCAAATCTATTAAACCTTCGTGAGAGTTACTGGTAGATCCCTCTGGGTGAGGGGAGTTATGTGGCCCTCCAAATGTTGATTGACTTTAGGTTCCAATCCTGGCTCACATTGCAGTGGCATAGAATGCTGGGAGCTGCAGTGCAATAACATCTGGAGGGCTGAATGAATCTCACCCCTAATTGGAGATGTTGGCAACTAGGCAAGTGAAGTATTTTACAGTCTTCTGCTGTGTTTCAGTTCTGTCTTTAGAGCAATCATTTGATATCACTGAAACTTTGTTTCCAGTTTAGATAGTGAGGACCGACAGACAGAGAGGGTTAGACCAAAGTACCTGGAACCTTGGATTGTGAATCTTCTGCTAGAGTACAAAGAGCCTGAAGCCAAAGAAGATGGGCAGTTTGGACATGTCCTGAAGGTGGGTTAATGTAATTTTTCTCAGTAGGGATGAATAGGGAACTCCCCCCCCCATATATATATTCCTCCCTGTCCAAGAAGGCTGGGACAATATATGAACAATGTATTTTTATATGCTGAAATCGGGCTACTGTTTACCAGCATGATAAATTCTCATACTTTGTATTTCTTACTTTCATTGTTTTTCTTCACAAAAGTCCTGTGGTCTAAGTTAAATGGAGGAAGAGACTGTTAATCTTGGGGTCATCCATTGTGCTATTATGTTTGAGTGACGATATGAACACGGTTCTCTCCATTCCTAGTCACACAGTTTAACCATATATCACATTTGCAAAGTAATCCTCTAATATGGATATATAGTACTTGTTTCTGCTAATCTTTGGGAAGGAAATCTTTGCTATCCTTCTGAGCACTGGGTTGTGGCGGGGAATGTCTACTTTGAGTATGAAGCTTGTTAACTGTGTGCCATATAAGTAGAGATGATTTATTTCTGTTAATAGATCAGTTAAATTCATTGTTTCAAAACATTTGCTTGACTAAAAAGATGTCCCTACTTCACAGGAAAGTAGATTTTAGAATCATTTATTTTTTAACCCAAGTACTGACAAGAACTGTAGGTAGTGTGCTCTGTCCTACACAAGGCATTTTCTCCTTTATGTGTCAGCAGAGAGGACATATCTTCTGAGAAGATGTATATTGCAACACATGTATATACAATCTAAAAACTTAGTAGGTATGAATCTTTTCTTAAAACAATTGTTTTTTTCCTCATATATCAATATACAGAGGTATAGTTGATTGGCTTCCTGATTAATCATATCAGACAAGGTTTCTTTAATTAGCTGATAACCTTACATTATTAAGGAGTGCTGGTCTTCTGAACACTGCTTTTTTTCCTGATCCTTCTGTAGAATCGTGACCACTTTTCCCAGGGCCAGATTTGTGGTTTTCTGTTCATGCTCAGATGAAGTCTGGCATTTCTGCAGACATGGGCTATTATCTTGTTTGCCGACATATTTGTGCAGTGTAGATGGCAGCAATGATGTAGGCAGCAACTGGGGTACAATGTCCTTGACAGTGGTAGGAATGGCTTAGGAATGTATCTATGTCGAGAGAGAGTACCTTTCTGGCTCCTTAGTGCTTAGAAGCTTGCAGCACAGTTTCCTCTGGTGATGAAGACTTTTTCTGCTTCTGTTGATTCCCCTGTTGGGCCAGTAGAAAAAAAATTAAAAGTTACACTGGGGAAGTACATTTATTAGAACCATCTAAAATGTTTCAGAATAGCAAACAAGCTTTCAAGTTATCTTAAAATATTCATCTAAATAATACAGGAACGTGAGCATGATGAAATATTCCTTTATGTCTGCAACTGTCACCACTTGTTTATTGGGTTTATATTCTGCTTTTTTAAAAATATATTTAAAACACAAAACAAGATCAGGTATTAAACAGCACAGTTGAAAACGATTTACTCACCTGTCTCTAAGAAAAATACAGCTTTCCGGCTGGTAATAAATTCCATCCTTAGCAGTTAGACAATTGCCAGTTTCTTTTATGTGGTCCTTATAATCATATTGTCTTGCTGTGGCTTCCAAATTTGCCAGTTTCTTCTTCTTATTATTATTTTTATTTGTGCATACTAAAGAAAAGAAACAAAAGATTCTGGAGTAGTTTTGGCCTGTGTTTCTTCACTTGGTTCAAAATGTCTGATGGAACCGTTTACCTTTTCTTTTCAAATTCCCCACTAGGTTCTGAATGATGCAAAGGCTCTACATCATAATGAAGAATGCCCAGCAGTTCTGCTCATTGGAGATGGACGCCACTATATCCGAGTAGTTGTTGCAGCCAGAGCTCTTCAGATGACAACCTGGTACGTTTTAAACTTTGTTATGTCTTCTTAGATGAGATAGATGTAATTCTAGCACTTCTGTGTACCTGGGAAGTTGCATGAATTTAGCATGTGGCTAAACTAATCTTCGTAAGCAGTACTACGTGTGAATAGGATATTGGATTATTGTTGACCATGCACTGAACATAAGCCAGCAGTGTGATGCTGCAGCAAAGATAGCAATGTTTTTTAGCCTGCATTAACATAAGTATAGTTTCCAAGTCGAGGGCAGTAATAATCCCACTATATTCTTGACTGGTCAGGCCTCATCTGGAGCATTCAGTTCTGAGTGCCTCATTTTAAGAAGAAATATAGACTAGTTGGAGTGGCTACTGTGTTACCCTGTCTACTGGGGGTCCCGGGAGGGACACCAAAATGTGCTCAACTATAGATGGGGAAAATTAGCTTAGAGCGCTGCTTAGCATTACGAGAGGCAGGGTAACTTAGCAGGATCTTGTAACCCAATGTTTATGGGGTCAGGCCAAGTCAAGGAGCAGACCGGTTTGAAAATAATGAATGATCTTTATTAAATACAGGCACACAATGTAAGCAACACAAGCACACAGATAACTAAGAAAATAAAGGTGTGAGTAAGAAAGCGGGATTTTCAGATAGTTGGTTCGGGTGATACGACACTTGTCCTGAAGCTTGAATTTCTTGGTCTGGAGTCTCAGTATGTGGGATGGAGGGGACAGCTCGCCAAACAAAGCAGCAGCAAGGCTGGATGGAAATCCGGAGCGATCCGAGGAAGGTCTCGGAATCAGGGGTTTTTATAGGGAGAAGTGTGACTGCAGGCTGTGCCTTACTTGGGGACAACAATGAGTTTTGGGTGGGAGACAATGTCTCCAAAAGGTCACAATTTAGCATGATTGAGTTAAGTCCGAACTGACAAAGAGGTAGATTGTATGCAAATGCTCAGTGCTTGGCATTTGAGCTTCTAGCTTGCCAAGTTACCTGCTCGGGGCAGGGTGTCCTTTGTAAACAGCGTGCATACATAATGAGGGTGTTTGCAGAGAGGTCTCCTAAAGCGGTGATCTGGCTATTTCTGGCCTGCCTGTATTGTCTTGGGATATTGCAGCGTTTGATGGCCAAGCCTAGTTCTGTGCTTGTCTGGGGGCCTCAGAAACACGTGGAGTGGGGTGGTAGCATAAGGCCGAATTATTGATATCAAAGTGATATCAGGTGCTATCGCCAGGTAGTCCTAATTGCAGTAACAGCTGAGAAGGGCAACAAGGATGATATGGAGAAGGAAACCTGAAGAAATGTTGAAGGAGCTGGGCATATTCAATTTGGTGAAG
Organism: Iguana delicatissima; assembly: GCA_948472985.1. Lineage (NCBI taxonomy): Eukaryota > Metazoa > Chordata > Lepidosauria > Squamata > Iguanidae > Iguana > Iguana delicatissima. The sequence goes on from CAOKZL010003041.1 coordinate 21,931, forward strand.
AGAAGACCGAGTGGTGACAGGACTGCACTCTTTAAATACCTCAATGGCTATCACAGAGAGGAGGGGGCAGGTCTGTTCCCTGATGCCCCAGAGGGTAGGACCAGGTCTAATGGGTTGTAAGTTACAAGATGATAGATTTCAAATGAAGTAGGAACTTTTGACAGTAGGAACAGTAAGAGCCTAGAAAAGTGGTGAGTGTCTCCTTCTCCAAAAAGAGGCTGGGGATGGGAATCCTGCACTGAGCAAGGGGTTGGAATTGATGGCCTATGAGGCCCCTCTTAACTCTGTGATTGTTGGAGAATTTACATGGAGAAACTGTTGTATGTTAAGGTCAGATTAGCAATGCTGTCTTAAATTCAAGAGGACTCTAATCTGTCATATTTCATTGGAGTACAATGAAATTAGCCAGGTATGCTAGCATATAACACACATACTGTTTGAAGGTTAAATGCAATATGCAACAAGAATAAATACAGAAGGAAGAAGACATAAGAAACTTGAAGGTGAAATCCAATACCTTGAAAATGACAGAAAGAAATCAATACAGAAGACTAAACAATTGGTCAGAAATTAAGGGACCTGAAAAACAAAAAAAAATTAACAGCTGTGTATCTTTATAATAATTTTTAAAGAATATTTGCACTCTAGTCTCTACTTTTATTGTATTCTTTATAATTTAAAATCTTTGTCTCATAATTGTCTTTGTAGTTATAGAAAAGTGTTGTTTCATTTGTCATTGCTTAGAGAAAATGTGCACAGATGTTTCCACTTTGATGTTATTGCTACTGAGTTTTCAAAACAGATGTGTTTCTTCACTTGTCAGTGAAGATTTCAGAAACTTCATAGTGGAAATCTTCACAAAAATTTATTTTGGTAGTTGTGCAATTTTATATCATTTAATAAACATTTTAATTAATGTAATTTAATCTATACATTTTAAAACATGGTGTTTTAATGGAAGCTTGGAAAATTGACAAAAATTGGTCAAGAAAGTCAGAGAAATGGAAACTAAAATTTCAGTGACAGCCCTGCTGCCTTATCTTCAAAATCATGTGTTGGGGATGTGGAAGGTATGTTAATATGACCATGATGCAGAAGGAGGGAGAAAAGAAGAGGCAAGCACAGCTCCCTACCTAGGTCCAGAAACAGATGAAAAGCTCTCCCTCCATCCCAACTACCCACTGCTGCGGCCTCAGAGGAAGAGGAGAAGTAGTATCTGCTGGCTTTAATCCCCTTCCACACTGCCATTCCCTTTTTTGTGTGTCTTGTCCTATTTAGATGGTAAGCCTGAGGGCAGGGAACTGTCAAATTAATTTGGAAGCTGCTTTGAGAACCTATGTACGCTAAATAAATAAAATAAAGACTAAAAGTGTCTTGGAAACTTAGCTCAGGAAGTTAAGTTAAATGAACATCCTTCTGAAAGACAGGTTAGTAGACTGTCCCCTCTTTGTGCTGTTGATGACTTATACTTGAAGTACCATTCATTTTTCTCTCTGATTCTTAGCTTGCTACCACAGAATGGATTTTCCAGTATTGTTGGCCAGTTCATCATCCTGAAGAATTATAGGGTGTGTTTTAAAGCGGGAGCTAAAGTGGTAAGGCATACTTTTATTATATATATGTTGCTTTTGAGGACAAGTGTGTGTGTGTTCTGTTACTTTAGTATTGTTTCTTGATGATCTTACATGCGTGCATGCAGTTTATCTTCAACTATTTTCTTGATATTGTTCTTGGGATTAGTTGCACTAGTTTGGGTAAAAGAGGAATTCAGAGATATGTTTCACTGGTTCCTATCAGAATGGATGCAGGTTATGCCTACCATCTGCATTATATTTTCCCTTGTTTGTTATGTGCTTCAAAAACATATTTTTATAACCATTTCTTTAAAATAAGATGCAAGTACATATTGGCAGTTCAACAACCCTCAGCATAGTGTAAATATCCATATGCAGACTTACACTACACTGAGCTATATACTGTCCTCCAACTTACTGTAAAGCCCTTGGAGCCATGCTGTGTGGCCATTCTGTGCTTCATGGCAAGCAGGCAGGATCAGAGAAGCATCTGGCTGCCTCCTTATAGCAAGACGTGAATAATGTCATCATGTCTATGGGGGAAATAGCCAACTCCTTCTGCAATCTTTTTTTTGCAATTTTTATTAAATAAAGTTTATTATTAAAACTAAGCAAAAGAAAAAAAGCAACATCAAATATTCATTCGAAAAAGAAATATACATAACAAACATAAAGTAACATAACCAGACATAAAACAAATGAACACACTTAGACATTGCTTAGACCTTAACACATTGCTTAGACCTTAACACATACATTTCTTCACTCTTCACCCTTTCACCAACTTCCTCCTGAGCTGGCCTGGTAATATCTTATTTATATAGCTAATTATCTAATATGTCTACATAATACATATGCAAAATCTATTTAATTCTTGCTTATACTATATATATAATACCACTGCATGTTAATCTCATTACCTTCAACATTCAAAATTTGCCAGTTGTAGATTTTCCCAAGTGTTTTTCAAATATACAATAATATTATCCCAATCCTTTACAAATTTGTCATATTTCTTTCCTCCCAATAAAAGAGTAAGTCTGTCCATATGAATAATATCTAATAATTTCAATATCCAATAATTTAAAGTAGGGAGAGTATTTATTTCTATTTTTGGGCTTTTTGGGTATTCGTGCAGCTGCTGTCATATAAAACAGTATTTACCTGCCTTTTTTTCTAAGTCATCCTCAATAATGCCCAGTAAATATAATTCAGGTATCCTCTCAAACTGGAAGCCTAGAATTTTTTCAGTTTGAATATGAATTAATTTCCAAAACTTATTAACATTTTTACAAAACCACCAGAAGTGAAAGATGCTTCTGCAATCATGGCTGCTTTCCACCACACATGGAATGCTCAGGCAAAGCAGTTTCAGGGGGTTGCGGGGGGAGGATTTGAGTACTGCAAAAGGCCAAAGGGAATGCCAGCGAAAGGACATCTGCACTTGTAAGGAACACTTATGTGTACATGCGTCCCTAAATGAATTCTGTTCAGGATTAACTATATAACTATAGCAATATATTACTATTGTCTTGTTTTTATTATCTTTAACTTACATTTCATTTTTTTTAACAGTTGGCAAAGAAATCTATTAGTATATGAGTCCTGAAAACACTGGAAATGTTAAAAGAAATACAAAGTCCAAGGGCCCTTTTACATTACAGAATTATAGGCTATGATTCCACTTGAACTGCCATTACAACATCCTGTGGAATCCTGGCATTTCCATTTGTGGGAGGGCATTTAGAACTCTCAGCCAGAGAGTGGTGAGCACAATCTTGGGCATAATCATATTTCATGGAAGCTAAGATTATCTTGGTCTTAAAATTATGCAAGCTCTATGGGGATAGCTTCAAAAATGGACCAATATTTTTTATCGCTGCCATTGGAAAGATGGCATCTATCCAGTTATGGGTCATGAAAATGACTAGATTACATCTTGGTATTTTGGTACTCTTTTGGTAATAATTGCAAGTTTAATAGGCGCATATGGTCTGGAAATGTCAAATTGAAATGTAATAAGAATCAAAATTGGTTTGAAAGAATGTCTAAAGTCTGTTATACTGTTTTTTTGATACTTTTTTTTTTAAAATTTGGAATATTCCAGAATTATAAAAAAAAGATCTGATTATACTTTGGAAAGGAAGACAACTAAGGACATATAACAAATAATTGTTATATTTGTATGCCAGTCGAAAACACAGATTTAGGTTTTTACTTTTCAGTTTTTCAAATGAAAAAATTTCAAATTATGTTGTTCAACATAATAGTTTGGCTTTGAAGGGCTCAAATAAAACTATTTGAACTCTGTTTTTTTTAAAGAGAATACTCTCTCTCTCTCTGTATATATACTCAATATATGTAGGCAACATTGAAGTTTCAAGACGGAGCAAGAATATTTCTAGATTTTAGAGATTCCTAATTGGACAAGTGAAACAGAAGAAGATTAATTGGGGCCAGTCAGCTATTTTCACAATCTGTCTAGGTTGTGATATAAGGAATTTTTTCTCTTGTATTGTCAGCTCTATTAACGTATACCGTGATTTGAACACTTATTAATAAATAGGGTCGGGTTAGGTATTACATGGCATAAACAGTTTTTAGGACTTTGAGCTAGGTAGGGAAGCCAAAGGTCTGGGTGGGTATGAAAACCTTACACCTGAACACTGAGTTGAGCGGGGGAATTTGGTAAGACATTTTGGAAATTCTAGTTTGCCTGTATATACTTATAAACTCCAATACCCTTTCCCTGCTTGTTATTTTAATAAAGATAGCATTCTATTTTTATAATTTCTGACTCAGCAGAGTACTTTTCTTCAGGTCAAAGGGTATAGAGAAACACTACCACAAATTATCAAATCCTTGTGAATAAGACCAGAAAGGCTTTACTCCTTTTCTACAAGGGTGGTGGATTTGGGGAGGAAAGCATGTTTGAATAAGAATGGTGGAGGGTGGCAGGGTGTTATAGAGAGACTGAAAGGCAGCTACCACTTCCTGTCTGTAAAAGAAAAGTAGGCCTGCCCCCCTCCCCCTGCAAAAGTGGTGGCAGAGGTGAGATTTGAAAGGTGCAGAATTGAAGTGTTAAATCCAGTGGGGATCTTGGATAATTCAGTGGGGATTTAGAGATCTAATCTGGAGTTCTCTGACTGAGGGAAGGAACTTGGAAATTTATATAAGTGTTTGAGTCATCTAAAAGATTCCCTGGGGTCAATGTTTTAAGTGCAGTTTGTAAGGGAATCTTTGGAACTGGAAGAGTTTCAGTATAAAACTGGAGTGGTTTTAAACCAGTTGGTAAGGTAATAGTGTGCTGGTATATGGTAGGGAACTGAAAGGAAATCTCTAAGCTCTGATAACTACAAGCAAATACTGTTTAAAACTTCCTTCTCTGAGTAAGAACCAATAGGCTGTGAAATACAAGTAAAAACTGGTGATTTTTGAGGTAATCAGCCTTGGGTAGTTGTTCGGAAATCGCCTCGTAACACAAAAGGTGTCTAGTAATTAAGACCTAGTATTTCCTGGGGTAAAAGTAGGGGGTATTTTGTAGGGAAATGCTAATTTGAATGCCACATAAGAAGGTCAAGGCCAAAATAGAGAATCCTGAAGGAAAACAACCCTTTGTTGAATCAGCCACATCTGAGTCTGCAGAAACTATGGAAATATGGAAAATGAGATTAGCCTTAAAAAATTGGAATTACAAGAAAAGGAGATTGAAAAGAAAAGTCCTTGAAAGAACAGAGGACCCAAAGAAAGAAGGCTCATGAAGTACAGATTTATGAGTTAAAATTTAAAGAAATAGAACTGAGAGCAAACTCCTCAAGAAATATGGAATTAGCTTGATCATTCAAATTGATATGAAGAGATTTTCCAAATACTATAAGGGGCATAATGTGGAATCCTTTCATCCTAGCTTTGAGAAGGGTTGTGAGGAGTCAGGTTTTAACCCTGAGTCTCAAATAAGTAGCAGTCTGGTAGAGATAGTGGGACAAATGGTGGATGGGGAAGCTCATAATTATTATTTTATAAAAAGAGTCAAACAAAGATTTCGGCTAACTGCTGAGCACCACAGAAAAGAATTTTGCAGTTTGAGGAAAAAACCTGAGGAAGCTTATACTCAGTTGAGGTGTAGATTAGTTTGAGCACTCAGTGAATAGATCAGTGGCTCTAATATAAAAGCTATGGAGCAGTTACAAGATTTGATAGGCCTTTAATAATTTTATAATGTTTTACCCTTTGAATATAGATCGTTAGTACAGGATAAAAGTCCTGTGTCAGTCCAAATTGCTGCTGGGATCATGGATCATTTAGTGACAATAAGAAGGGATCCAAAACCTCAGAATTATGAAAAGAGAAATCACAGAGGATGGCAACTATCTCAGGAGAGAGGGCCTGACAAGATAAAAGAGCCAACCCCACAGTCCTGAGAAAAATGATGGATGGACAAAAAAATTTCCCTCACCAAAAGAAAAGATGGGAAATAAAACTTGTTTTAAATGTGGGAAAGTGGGACATTTCCAGGTTGGTTGCCAGTGTGATTGCCCAAAAACTGAAGGCCCTAAGCAGACCTAAGCTGAAGGCCCTAAGCAGACCTATGCCCTAAGCATAACACAAGTTCTGCTCTCACAGCTAAGTTTTCCTTACAGTCTGAAATTAGTAGGCCGACTGCCACGGAAACAGTATCTGGTGGAAAAGATGACAGAAGTTTAGTTCCTCAGAACACCAGCCACTGTATGTTGGTAACTGAATACAGATTGGGTTGGAGATTGTGGGGAAAAATTACAAGTCCTAGACAAGAATGTTTGGAGATAAGAGATACAGGTTATCAAATCTGTTTGTTTCAGCCTCATCTAGTCCCACCAGAGAACCTTGTACCCCAAGAGAAAGTGCTTCTGAAAGGTTTGGGAGATCTAGCTTTTTGCACACCAACAGCAGTTTTGCCTCTTTTGTAAAAACATTGGACAGGGAACTGGAAAGTAGCTGTGTGCTCTGATATCCCAGCCCTATGCTTAAGTGGAAATGATCTGGGAAAGCATGTGGAGCAGGTCTGTGTAATAATCCGCCACAAGGCACAGCAGCAACTTAGGCCCTTTCCGCACGTGGAGGGGGAAACGGGGGAAACTGTGCTGAAACAGAGCTTACCAGCAGCCGGGTAAGTTTGTCCCCATGCAGAGCAGCGCGAGCTCGCTGTTCCGCAGTCCCTGGCGTCCAAAATGGCGGCTCCGGCGTCCAAAATGGCGGTTTCCAGTTGGTGGAGGCTCCTCGCCAGCCAGAAGCCCGCCCCCGGCAGATCTGCAGGCACGCACTGGTCTGCGCTTGCAAATCTGCACCGGAGCGCAGGAACGGAGTGGCACGGAGTGGCATGCTCCATACTTTTGAAAAACTTGTAAAAACAGGTTTTTAAAAAGCAAGCTACGCGACCACTTCGGGTCGCTTCAGAGCGGACTGAGGTGCTGAACTGAGGCAAGTAGTCCGACCCAGTCTGCTCCCACGGTGTGGATGACCTCCGTCAGAGGTTGCACCACACTGTACTACTTACCCCATGTGGAAAGGGCCTTAGCCTGAGATAAGGGAGGAGGAACCTAGTGGGGAAACTTCTGCCTTAGGGGATAGTCCTAGTGAGCCTAATGCACAAAATGTGGAAGGGGATTTGATGTGATATAGGTATGAATTAGAAATAATAAATTAGAAATAAAGTAGAAGCTGGGGGCTTAGGTCAGAGGAACGGAGAAAGATTTAAGAAGGGTAAAAAGGTCACGAGAGCCAATGTATCACCTAGCTAGGATGTTGATCATGTAGCCAGGGTGTTGTTTGTTTATTGATTGGCTGCGGTAATTGCAGATTGTAGATAAGCACTTTCCGGGGTCTGAGTGCGGGGGTAATTAGCTAGTAACAGCATGTGGTATTTGTGACCCCGGAGGGGCGGACCGAGATATGCCTGTGATCTTTGCCTGTGATCTTTGTGTATGCTGTGAACTTTGTCTATAAAAGAGCTGTGAAACTTGAATTCAGGGCTTTTGGTCTTTTGGAAACATCCAGCCAAAAGCCCGCGCATAATAAATTACTCTTTTTCTTGCTCTGTGGTCTCTGTGTTCTCTGGGCTCCTGCAACAGATGCACTTGTGTACTTTCAGTGAACAACCTCATCAAAGTTTCCAAAAGAACCAAGGCTGAAGGAGAGCCTACAGCCTTTGTTAGCAGTGGTAAATTCAACTTCCCCTGAGTTGTCAAAAGAATATCCAGACAGATTCATACTGGTGCAGAATAAGTCAAATCAAGAGTCTCTAAAGCAATATCATACCAGGCCTGGAAAAAAGCAGAGACAGATGGCTGAGCTGACAAAGAATAGAGCAAAGCTGTTGGAAAAGGCACATGCCAGTTCATTTGGATGGCATTTAGGAACCAAAAGAATGCCCGGTGTATAAACCTAAACTTTTACTGGCCAGACATGGGTCAGCAAATAAGGCAGAATTGGGAATCTTGTAACCCTAGGTAAGAAATAAGTCTCTGCAGAGGCAAGACCAAAGCCAAGCTTTGCTCAATGCCCATGTTTGATGAATTAGTCAGACACGTGGACATGGATGTTGCAGGTCTCTTGCCAAGAGGCCAGAAAAAGCAACAGTCTGGTACAGAGAAATATACAAATTATTATGGAGCCCTTGGGAGCTCAGTTATCAATGAAGGAGACTTGAGCTCAGTTATCAATGAAGGAGACTTGAAGAAAGCTTGCTCTAAAGTTACATGCTGACAAAAGCTTGCTTTATCAAAAGCTTGATCTAAAGTTCCATCTCGACAAAAATCATGCACCTGGAGCAACAGAAGTCTTCGCGGAGATTGGACATACTTATGCTATTTTGAGCAATCCAGACAAAAGAAAGCTGTATAACCTCACAGGTGATGCAGAGCCATATAATTATGCTGACAGTGGCGGTTTTAGCTTCACCCAGCACTGTGGAACAGACATCATTCCAGAAAAGCTTCCCAGCCGGTTCTTTGGAGGAGCATGGAAAGTGTGCATGCCATCAAGGAGGATGCATCTATTTTCCAAGGGACAGTCTGGATGCTGTAAGCAGCGTCACTTTCGGTACAGGGCATATAACAGAAGATGAATGCTAATAGCTGCTCTAAGCCAGTGCCAATTCTTATGCCATTTCATGTTGCTTCATTGATATGTCAGCTGCAAATGACTAATTATTCCTGTTCCTTATGTGCGGAGTTAAGTTTGAGAGAGATCAGCAAGGAGAAAATAGACCACATGTGCATTCCCTACTGTGTCTACAAAGACTTTAAAGGTGAAGGTCAAGATGGTGAGCTAAAGGAGGAAAAGGGTGTGGAAGAGGACTGTGTTTCAGCCATCCTGAGTACATCATGGAGAGAGAAACCCCAGAGACCCTATTCGCTGCATGCTGCAAAAATGTTCTGGGAAGGACAGTTTCATGGATCACTGCAAAGGACTAGAACAATGGACCAGTCTCTATCAGGGAGGATGAACTAGACTTTGGCTGATACGAAACTATAGTACATCATGAGTGTCGGGTAGCCCACCATATTTTCAGCACAGGACATGTAGTAGTAATTAGCTGCTTGCTTGTAACCAAGGAAGCGAACCAGAGACCGTTAGGTAAACAAAGCCAGGAATGCAGCTCTGATAAGAACTACCAGCCAGGACTTAGCTGCTTCAAGGTTTCTTGATATTTGCTATTGTGCTAAAGTATCTTTTGCTACTTATGTTTGGCTTCTGCCAAATTGCCTCAGATCGTTCACTGAAGTCCTCCACTATGTATCATGCTCCTAATAAATAGTGTAATCACACTGTTATATTTGTGTGTGTGAATTCAGTTCCTGACACTTTGCTTGTGTAAAAGGACAATTTAACAGTAATATGTAACTGTTTTGTTTTTTTCTTAATCTGAAGTTCTAAACTGATAATTCTTTGTAAAGTCGAAGGCTTTCACAGCTGGAATCCATAGATTGTTGTGGGTTTTCTGGGCTTTGAGGCCATGTTCTATTAGTATTTTCTCCTGACGTTTCGTCTGCATCTGTGGCTGGCATCTTCAGAGGATCTGTTGGCATGGAAGTGAGACAGAGTATATAGACACGTGTGTAGTTCCCAGGAGGAAGGAAACAATTTGCATGTGTTACTGTTGGCCTGTGTGATGGCCTGTTGTTAAATGGGATATCCGCCAGGGTCGTATTGTTAGTCAGGGGATATGCATAACAGTGTGTTAATTACATTAGCCATCCATTGTATTGTTTGTTGTGGAGGGACCTCCAGAGTCTGGGTGGTGTTCATTGGCATATTTTTGAGTCTTGATTTTAGCGTTCTTCAGCCAAATCTTGTTTGCTACAAATCTTGTAGCCAAATCTCAACAGGAAAGAAACTCAGAAAATAAACAAGATTTGGCTACCAGTACTGAAGCACACTGGCTAATGTAACTAATGCACTGTTATGCATATCCCCTGAGACATCCCCTGTGATGCCAAGACCTTTGTGCAAAAGTGCAGAATTAATTAGCTCAAAGTTCAGAAGCTTACAAGGGGGGTAACTTAGCAAGACCTTGCCTACCAATGTTTATGGGCTCACACAGGAAAAGAATCAGCCAAAGAGTAAAAATTTAACTAAAAATGTATCTTATTGAAACAGAGTCACTCACCCAAGCAATGGTTCAAGCATGCACTCACTCACTCACTCACTCACTCACTCACTCACTCACTCACTCACTCACTCACACAAGGCTGACCGAAGGTAAGGAAGGAAAGTGGGATAGAGAACATTGAAGGATTTGGGCAATATTCACCAGTCGGGAGAGAAGTGGAGAAAGCAGTGATGTGGCTTAGATAAGGACCTTAGGAAGTTCTTGTTCAGGAATGGGACAGAGTAACATTTGGATAAGCAAGAGAACAGCCTGAAATCAGGGTTATGATTGTGACTCACACTTCCAGCTAAGCAGACAATGGGAGTTGCAACACAGTTAATGGGTTTTGTGTTTGAGTGACAAGGGGATAATGGTTGTCATAATATCTAGATTTTGTGGAGAGGTGGGGAAGCAATAGGAGAACATCCAGGTGCAAAGGGACCAGAGTTAAGACAGTCACAATTTGGTGGGAAAGTTCCCTACTTCAACTCTTAGAGTCCAGCTAGATAATTCCTGCCTACTGTATTCAGAGCAGCTGCGATATTGTACTGAACTGACTGCGTCTTCTGCCTAGGGGTGGGTGAGGCTGACCTCCCTTGCCATGTCATGTTTACAATCAGGAATTTCCCTCTTCCAGCGTGACCTTGCTGTCACCTCAGGTATCATTTCTATCAAAGCCAGTTAATATAGTGCCAATTGAATATTACTTGCCAATTAAACCATGCAAATCCTGGGCGGTATGCAGAGCCGTAATAGCCCCCCCCCAAAATGTAATCTTCGGGGTGAAGCCCCGAAGTTGCATTTTTCCTTTTAGAACCTGGTGCCGCACACCTTAATTTGGAGAATTTTGGAGGAGGGGTTAGGAAAGAAAGGATTAAAGTGAGCTATTTTATCTCCATTAAGCTTGCCAATCAACCACTTCATAGGTTAGACAATTTAGAAGAAAAACGTTTGCCAATTGGGTTTACATACAAGGAGAAACAGAGGAAAACAAGGATAGAGCATCTAACAACAATCACACACAAGAAATGTACTAGCACAATTCAAAACCTAGCAATAATCCATTCAAAGCAATAACAAAGTTCACTAAGGCAATGCTCCTTCAGTAGAAGCAAATGGGAAAATTCAAGGCTGACAATTCATGGCACAGTTTGTAAGAGTCTTTTGGAGCAGCCAGTTCAGTGGATGGGGAGGAGAGGGCTCCAACCCTCCCCCCGGTCCACAAAGGTACACAGCAGTCAGTCCTTTGGATAGGTTGGAGGAGCAGATTATGCCTTCCCCCTCCCGCCATGGGTCCAGAACGAGTTCACAGGATCAGACTGTTGAGAGAACTTTGGAGGAGTGGCTGGCAGTTTACACCCTGCTTGCATCCAGGAAAAGGTGGTGTCGTGCAGGCTCTTGCAGGCTTGGCACCGCGGTGGCGCTAGCACTTTGGAACTGCACAGGCTTAGCAGCTGGTAATTGCAGTTGGGTAGACCGGGTCCCTCGTGTGTCTTTAAGATAGACCAGGGACATTCTTGCTTCTTAAAGTGGACCAGGGACTTGATCTGTCTTGGGGGTGCTAATCTGGGAACTCAGAATGGAGCTTGAATTTTTTCCTGTATTTTTTGGAATAACTGACAGAAAGGTTAGCCATTGGGCTACTCCAGCCGGAGCTGGGGACTGGACCACACAGGGGCACTGGAGTTTTATGAAAATTTGTACAGCAAAGCCTTGTGGGAGGAGTGTGGAAGCAGGGGCAGATCTACGTTTTTCTTTACAGACTGGAAGTGGTAGCTGTCTTCCCAGTCTCTCTATAACACCCTGCCACCCTCCACCATTCTTATTCAGTCCTGCTTTCCTCCCCAAATCCACCACCTTTGTAGAAAAGGAATAAAGCCTTTCTGGTCTTATTCACAAGGATTTGATAATTTGTGGTAGCGTTTCTCTATACCCTTTGACCTGAAGAAAAGTACTCTGCTGAGTCAGAAATTATAAAAATAGAATGCTATCTTTATTAAAATAACAAGCAGGGAAAGGGTATTGGAGTTTATAAGTATATACATGCAAACCAGAATTTCCAAACTGTCTTACCAAATTCCTCCGCTCAACTCAGCATTCAGGTATAAGGTTTTCATACTCAGATCTTTGGCTTCTCTAGCTCAAAGTCCTAATCCTTAAATCAGGGTTTCACTTTCTAACCCACTCAGGAATAATTTGGTCTTTCCTCTGCCTCTCCCTAGGCCTCTAAAGAAAACAAACTCTCATTCACCACCCCTCTCCCAGAAGGAATCTTCCTCAAAAATGCAAGCCATGCCCTTATATAGAGTTCCTTCCCAGAAAGCTCAGCTCCTCCCATGTACCAATGGCCTGAGTTCCTCTCTTACCCAGAACCCCTTGGGTACCTCGGCAACCTGTTGTGAGACTGGCCTGCTTCTGAAGTGTACTGTGCTCCCAGGCTTTGTCACAACTTGCCACTTAATTTCTTATTGCTCTATTTGAAGCCCCCAAATGGGTCACGTTAAAGAGAAATGAGGATCAGTGCAATCCACAGTTGCAATACATTATATGTACCATTCCTCCTCTATACATAACAAGATGAACACTGGGATATTTTAACAACAATCAACAGAAACATATTGTACATTAATACTTACACCATACCTGTGTTCAGGCTGCTCCAGCAAGGTATCTTCCACTAGGGTCCACAGTTCTACAAGGGCTAGTCTTGTAGCGGCCAAGAAAGTGGCAAAAACCAGGTTTCAGGGAAAAATCAAAAAGCCAGCTTTATTACAATACCTTGCGCAAGGGGCAACAGTTAATTCAGAGCTGTTGTGTCGATTAATTGAGGTAGCATCACTATATACCTTTTGCATTCTATGTCAGCAATCAATCATTTACTTAGCCCGCCCATCACTGGAGAAAAGATCTTTGGTTAACTTTCCATTACATCATTGACTGGCATACACGTGTACAGAAGAGAACAAAAGGGTTAGTTTACAAGGTTACTTAGAGTGATACAAATTAATGGTTACAGCCAAAATGAGGGAGTATGCTTACTCCCATTTAGTTCCCAGACCTCTGGATGTTGCAAGGCTATTTCTAAAATTTGAGATAAGACAGACATCTGCTATTTACTCAGAAGCACAATTCAATTCGCTTATTTTTCCTATTCAAGTGGCATTGGACTTAACCCCTTCATTCCCCCCTTCATGGTAAATTCAAAACTTTGCAATTTCAAGCATGTACTATTCCCTATTTCGTTATAGCACAAGTGATACATAGCAGCAGCATACATAGCAGCATTAGGATTCACTAACACACATTACACACTTACACACTGTTCCCAATAACGGAGGGGGTCTGATTTGTGCGTAGAGAGGTTAGCGTCCGGTGTAACCCCAGCAGAAATCTAGCCCCAATCTTCAACTCCACAGCAGTTGCTGGATCTGATGTACGCTGCCTGGCAGCTTCCGGTGTGCCAGTCTGTACAATCTAGCCCAGAATTCTTCTCTCCTCAGGAGTTGCTGGGTCTGGTGTACACTTTGGCGGCTTCCGGAGCGTCAAAGGTATCACCATGGAGCCCAGAATTCTTCTGACTCCCCTTTTCTGCAACCACCAGTTAGGCATACACATCAACTTCCTTCTTCCATTGACTTGAGCATTACGGATTAAAAAACAACACTTTTAACATGCAGAGTAAAGACTGGCAGATTTAGGAAAGCCATTATGTTAGTGCAAAGTACTTCTGCATACAGTGCTTTTACCCATACTTACTTAAGGAACCCAATAATCTTGTCCACATGCCTGCAGACCATTAGAATGTTGAATGTTCTTCCTATATTGCATACTTCAAAACACATTTTCCCTCTTTGCATTCAACTTATTTACATAATGACAACAGGTTATATTTTACCAAAATACTGAGTACCCCTTCACAACTGAAGAGATAGTTTCATGCTGAGCTGACAGCCAACAACGCACCTGCTTTACATGAAAACCAGTTCCCTCCATGGGGATCATGTGTTGTCATGTACCTGTTGCTTTTATTGTGAATCCTTTTCATTTTTGGCCAGCCAAATTATATCAGTTTGTGCACCAAGTGAAAAATTGATTCCCTCAGTGGCCAAATCATTTCATCCTAGAAGTTGACCATATACCCATTTGCCATTGTAAAAACTGGTTGCTTTCCAGCACTGACTATGGAGGACCAACCCCCCTTTTTCCACACAACTCAGTAAAGCCTATGCTGTAAGTGGAAAGAAGTTAACATTGAGACATTTCCCTGGGCATGCCTATTTGCCATATACACATATCTTCCAATCCCTAGTGATAAAATAGGTAAACCAAACTTCCTGCCCTTCCTATACCTGTCTCAATCTATTGTTTTCCACATTCAAGATCTGATCATGCATGTGTCCCTAGTTTAGCATCTTGGCCACCTTTCCCACAGTGGGGGTTGTCACTACTACCTGATAGGTCCCCACCCATGTCTCCTGGTTTGAGAGGGTGTGCCTGTGCTTGTAGGGAAGAAGCCCCTATTTTAACATTTTCTCCCTTGTCGTACTCAGAGCTTTCCCTAACACACTAACCCTTTTCTGTAGAGTTATGTTCCCTTAATCCATCCAAAAGGACTTTTGCTGAAAGGTGACAACTTCGTGACTCTGTGAAGTATATATTGCATCTTCTTCCCCATCATGATGGGGCTCTGGGAAAAAACAAAAACACTCCTGGTTTCTCTGTTGTGGGCTGCACATGGAATGAGAATGAAAGGTTTCTATAAAATGGGCTCAGAAGATTAATGTGGTATCATGCCGCTTGTCCTGTGCTGGCATCCAGTCCAAAAACATAGCCAGGGCTGTTATTTGGACCATACACGTTGAACTACCAAGTCTCCAGGATTTTGTTTCATCTTCTCCAGTTTCCTTAAATTCTGAGGTCTTGCAGGTACAATGTGACTCGTCCGGGGACTCCTGGCACAGTAATTTAATCTTTGATGATCTGGTGGACAAATGCAGGTCTGTTGTTTGAGCCTGTATGATGCGTGGGCTTTTTCAGGGCTGTTGTCGGTCTGTTAGCTGTCTCACAGTCGTGCATCTCTTTTCCTCCTCTGCCTTCTTCAGCCAGAGTCCCTTAACTGCAACTCCACTTCCAAACTGGAGAGGCGCTCTATCGCCTCTCAGAAATGCTCCCGATTCTCCTCCCAACTCACGAGGTGCTCCGTCACCTTTTCTCCCAGCTTGCTCGTAGTGGCGACCCTGGTGGGACTCGAACCCACAATCCCCAGCTTAGGGGTGCTCCATCACCTCCTCCATCCCGCTGGGACTGCACCAGGGAGCCTTTCCAGTTTTCCATCTTATCGGGAACTGAGGGGGCGCTACTTTGCAGTTCTGACTTGGCCCTTTCCCGTATTCTCCATACTTCTGCTGCCAACGTTTCTCATCAGAATGTCACAACTCCGAGCCCTTGCCCTTTGCAGTTTATGGGGCGAAGAACAAAACTTTTCCTCTTAACTGCTGACCAATGCCATTATTCATAGAGTTCTGCTGTCATCTTCCACAAAAGGATTCCCACCATACATCACCTCTCACTTGGTCCCTGCTGTCTTCTTCCACATATCCACCACTTATCCACATCCTTCTCTGACTGTCTTCACCATCTGTCCAGATTTTTCTCATCTATGCCTCTTCTGCCCACACTGGGCACATTGGCACGCTCCCAGAGACCCTCTTCCTCTTCTGGGTTTTCCTACCACCTTCTCATCTTCCAACCTCTACTCATTTTGGATTTTTACAAAAACTTACAACTCCCAGCATTCATAAGCGGTCTCCCATCCAAGTACTAACCAGGCCTGACCCTGCTTAGCTTCCGAGATCAGACGAGATCGGGCGTGTTCAGGGTGGTATGGCCGTAGGCAGCTAAGCTGCTCCTTTCTGCCCTCGTCAGCCCCTTGCAGCTCCTGAACTTTTGGCTGCATTTTATTTCCTTTTCTCTCTTCCTCGCCTGGTTCTAAAATTCCAAACATCAGACGAACTAGGAAGGGAGGGGTGAACCCCCCCCTTTCCGAAACTGACTCCTCTGTTCCTGCTACTTATTGTCGGCTGCATCCTCTCAGCCTCCGCTGCATCCGCCGCTTCCATTCGCCCCCCCGCCATCTGCCCTCCCTCCTTGACTGGCACCTCAGCTGGGGGGGCTGTTGTTTCACATCGCTTCTCCTCCAAGAAGCCTCTTAATGCTAGCAGCGGCTTTCACTCCTTATTGCTGGTATTATTGCTCCCCCCATCTGTCCCCTCAGGGGTAGGACAGGCAAACAGGCATGCAGACAGGATCCGGTGGGATGGAGCGTGGTTGTCTCCTAAAGAGCTGCCGCTCCAAGGCCTCTGTGGGGCTCTACCTCTCTGTTCTTTTGCATTGGAATTCCCAAGGGTTCTTGGGGAAACTTGTTCAGGTACTACAATGTCCATCATTCCTGAACTTTCCCAATCTAGGCCTCTGTCTTCTTTCTCTTCACTTGCCTCTTCCTCCTGCCTGCTTGGAGTCTCAACAGCTCTCTTCATCCCTTCTATCACTGTTTCCACCAACTTGATAATCAGTGAGCATATTCATCTGGTCAAGATTATTTGGATCCCACCCTGGATCAGCTAGGGGAACTCTGCCTCTTCTCTGGTGCCCTCCCGGCTGGCTCGCCATTCCTCATGTTGGATTTATTCTCCTCCACTCCTCAGTAGTGAACAAGGTCAAAAGCAACTATTGACAGTCCTGCCAGTTAGAGACATGTGAGGCCATGATTCTGGAGCAAAGTTCTATTACTTAGTAGGTCTGACATGGTGAAGGGGTGTGTATTGATAACTCTGAACTCACTGGTAGCAGCACCAGTGCCTCTGTTAGGGGCCACTTGGACTTCTGCTACTGGCACTGTTGAACCTCTTCCAAATTTCTTCTAAGTCTTGTCCACCACTGCATACACAGTCTCAAGTGATGGTGAATGGATGGGAATTTGCAAACTGACAGCTCATTAAATATTCAGTGAAGTCTCCTTTCTCCCTTTTCTAAGGCATGAGAGTTTTTACTAGGAAACAGACTTTGCTTCTATCATTAAAGGGGAGAAACTACCTGTCCCCCCTTGCGTTGATTCTAAAAGGAGCCTTGAGCATGGGTTTTCAAAGAGGGCTGTCAGTTTTGTTTTTTGTTTTTTTCCTTTCCTTTCCTCTTTCAAAGGAGGGGCAGGGGAATTCCTGGTGTGTGCAGAGTTCTTCCTTTTTTTCCTTCTTTCCTTTTCAAATGCAGCTTCTTCTTCTTTTTTTTTTTTTTTAAAAAATAGACTCTGCGCTGAGCTCTGCTAGAGGAGAATCTTTTCCAACTCCTGGCATGTCTCCATGCAACACCTTAAGGGCTTATTATTTTCTTTTTCCATTAACTCTCTATAACTTTATTTCTGCTATTCCAAAACCTCTGTCTGCCGGCCCATTAAATCTCCATCATGGGGGTCAGACTTGATCCTAGAAAAACCCCTTATTTCCTGTCATGCCGAGAGTTGCTCCCACTGCCTCTTGGCATGGAACAAAAGGATCCCTTTCCAGTTAATTGTAACATTAACATAGTAATGGCTCTCTGAAGCCCCTTTGGATCCAACCTCAAAATTCCCCCTGCCTGAATTGCAAAATCAGGCTTTTTCTTTACACCTAAGAGAAAACAATGAGACTCTGCATTGCTTCCTCACTATCCTGAGGTTTTTCTTTTGCACTGACTTTTATTTCTGCCATTTCCCAGCCTCTGGCTGAATTAACTTCTCTGGCTTAAAACAACAGAGAGCCCAAGAAGGAGGGGCTTCAGGAAATGGCTTCGAACACTGAGAGAGGAAACAAACCATTTTTTTTTCTCTTTACACTTTACACTACAATGGCAATAGTAAGTTTCCACTGAATCCTCCTTTAAATTCTTTTTGAAATTCTTTTATCGTACACTCTAAGGGAGTTTGCCGATTTTCTCCCCCTCCCATTTCCTCCCAAATTCCAGACAAGACACAATAGGAATGGATTTGACGCACGAGTAAGGGGTCTCATGCGCCCACACACAAAGGGTTTTCACTCCAGTCACTCCAGCACTGACTTGGCCACCCAGACGGTCATGGCATGACGCAAGAACTGCAATGCTGCAAGCATTTCACACACACATCTTTCATTCAGACAAACAACCTCCCATCTGGCCCATTAAACCACAACTGAGACGTCTCATTTATTATTCCGCCATACCAAAAGTTTTCGGGGTTTCCCTCTTCACCGCTAAGAGGTACTCAGCCGAAACTTCAGGAGTGATCAGTTCCCCCTCCCCCTCCCAAACACGAGGGGGGTCTACTACCACCAAAGGGCCATGGATGGGAGGCTTGGTTTCCAGCTGTAACCCGAGGTCCTTTGACTGGATCGCTGTCGCCAGGGATGCCACCGCTCCCCTAACCAAACCTCTTCGACAAAAGGTCGAGGCGCCCTGGGTTTTGTCAAGGGGGGCCGCAATCCCCGACGTCCAAACATCCGTCAAGGGGGACAGAATAGTCCCTTCCCCCCGTTTCCCGGCCAATGCACCAGAAATGTAGCGGCCAAGAAAGTGGCAAAAACCAGGTTTCAGGGAAAAATCAAAAAGCCAGCTTTATTACAATACCTTGCGCAAGGGGCAACAGTTAATTCAGAGCTGTTGTGTCGATTAATTGAGGTAGCATCACTATATACCTTTTGCATTCTATGTCAGCAATCAATCATTTACTTAGCCCGCCCATCACTGGAGAAAAAGATCTTTGGTTAACTTTCCATTACATCATTGACTGGCATACACGTGTACAGAAGAGAACAAAAGGGTTAGTTTACAAGGTTACTTAGAGTGATACAAATTAATGGTTACAGCCAAAATGAGGGAGTATGCTTACTCCCATTTAGTTCCCAGACCTCTGGATGTTGCAAGGCTATTTCTAAAATTTGAGATAAGACAGACATCTGCTATTTACTCAGAAGCACAATTCAATTCGCTTATTTTTCCTATTCAAGTGGCATTGGACTTAACCCCTTCAGTCTAAACAGCTTCATCCCTGTAGGTGAATGCACCTCTGGGGTAACCTCTTACACTACAATTTAGTGATGCCTACAAACCTTATCTTATACTTCATACTAAACAAAGAACTATCAATTTAGAACTTCAGATTAAGGTAGAAAAAAGGTTACACTTTAGTGTTACATTTTCTTTTTACACGTGCAGAGATGATGCACTGCAGCTTTGTATGAGCCAAAATATAGTTCTTCCTCCTCAATAGAGACTAGTCCATTGTCTTAGTCCTTTGCAGTAATCCATGAAGATGATTTCTGCTCTCCTTTGAAGTTGCTCTTCTCCAGTAGTGGAGGGAGTTCATTGGGCAGCAGGAGCAGCAGCCTGCTGTTGTGTCCATGTCTTCTCCATGGGAATATCGTAGGCATTTGGCTGAGAATTGGGAACAGAATGTTAGTCTAGGTAAATTGTGGTCTCATCCACCACAGCACTATTTATATTCTGTTAGGAGCAAACAAGGTATTATATTATTACTTTTTTAAAAGCATGCTTAAACTGGTCACCTTTATTTTCAAGATAACTATGAGTCTACAGTTTGTTTTCTGCTCCTGCAACAGCTTTGTACAGAATAACTATCCCTTTTGTTGTTTCCCTGTGAAGGTTCTGTTTAAAAACACCTTTCAGAATAAATAAAAGTATGAAGTGGTGAGTGGTAATGCAATAGGATCATGGCAAGGGGATGAAACAAAGTGATCTGGTTTCCTGAAACCTAGCTTGGTACAGGCCTGTGAATCAAAGGAAAAAATTCTTTAGGTATTTTGCCACAAAGCTGCAACTGTTATTTTTATTTATTAGATTTATTCCTTTCTACACAAAAAAAACAACTCAGGACTAACAATAAAATATAACATTGTAATGAAAATTATAATTAGAGCACGAAGCAGATATTTTATTTTGGATACACCATTGATAATTTAAATATTAAAAACAAATAGGAGCTAGTGACTAAAACCAACTTCAGTAAAGCAGATCAGCTTAAAAACCAAAAGCCTGTTGGAACAAAAATGTCTTTACCTGCTAGCAGAACAGTGTCAAAGAAGAAGCTGGCTTGGCCTTCCTTGGCAGAGCTTGAGTAATTCATTCAGTTGGTAAAAAATGTTGACTACGATAGTGCTCTGGATAAAATTAACAGCAAATCCTTTTTAAAGGTTATTTCACTTGTTGTGTGGCTTCAAGTTGTTTCTGACTTACGATGACCCTAAGGCAAATCTGTCACTGGGTTTTCTGAGGCAGAGTGTGTGTGATGTGAAGCCCAAGGTCACTGGGTGGGTTTCTGTGGCCAAGTGGGAAGTTGAACCCTGATCATAGTCCAATGCTGAAAATAACCCACACTGGCTCTCAGTACTTATTATAAAAATTGAAGGTGACAGGTGCCGTCTTAAAAAGGTGTTCTTCCTTTTACATGTAGAAGGCTTGCAACAACATACATTTGTATCATCTAAAAGCAAAGAAAATAAGTCACTTGTTTCAGAAGTTTTCCTTGGATTGCATGCAGATTCATGCATATTTAATAGACAAATTAATCAAACAACAAAACATATGCTTTATAAATGTTAAAATTAATTGCCTTTTAGCGCTAGTGTCTTCTTTATTTCCAGAAATTATCTTTGTTTCCATGTTAATATAGACTAAGGGCATGATGGTAAAGAGGAAGCCTTTGGCTAGATATAGGCCCAGAATGTAGGTGCTTGGAAGCATCTGTGGCTACAGTTCCTCATACAAATTGGGTGGGAAATCGTTTGAAGGCTTCAGTCAGCCTCTGTGGGTGTGTTTATGATCTGTGGTATCTGGATTCATTTCCTTATAAAGACTTGTACTAGGACTGTGGGCAGTTTGGGGACCTTTTGTTTAGCTTGTTCATTGTCCTAGATAGAGGGTATTTGCCTGTGCAGAGACAATGTGGGAGCTGAGGAGTTTGCTAGAACACTGAATGTCTGCCATCTTTAATAAAAAATGGTCAATACAAGGCCCTGCTCTCTCTTTTTTTAAATAATATGTGGTAGAATTTTCCTGCCAAAGTATACTCCCTCTGAGTAAAGTTGGAAAGCTTTGGTAGCTTTGGATCTGTGAAACTGAGATTCATATCGGCCATGAAGTTCGTCAGATAGTCTTGGGTGAGGCATTTTCTCTCACCCAGTCTACTCACAGGCTTGTCTGAAAGTTTAGCTGAGATGATCCCCATGCCTTTTTGATGAATTTAATCATACAAAATAAATTTCCCAGCATCCTTTTTAAAATCATTTTGTGATGAAATCAGTTTCCCAATTTGGGTTTCATATTTATTCTGTGAGTTGGGGGTGGGAGATAATTTGAAGTGGCCCTTGCATCCCAGAAATGGACACATGAAGTAACCTTTATTAGTGGAGAGCATGACATTGTGGTGTTTTGCTGACAGGGTTTATGTGAGACCCCTGTTGGTCTTTAGCAGAGAATAGCAGAATACAGTTGAGACAAGCCTATGTCAGTCAGGAAGAGTGAGAAGCTGTTTGGATGTATATTTTCCCAAAGTGTATTGTTTAATCCCTCCCCCTTCTAGCACATCTTATGTTAAGGAGATTAATAAGTTGAAGGTTGCCTCCCTTTCCTCATTGTATCTGCCTTTTCTGAGAAATGTTCTTCAGATTCTTGAGGGTAAAGACAGGTGAGGACTTGGGTTTAGTTCATTTTTTTAGTAAGAATTAACCAAAATTTGTCAAGTTATGTCTGGGGATGGAAAGAACTAGAGATACATTTGAGCAAAGAAGAACCCAAAACTGACACATTTATCCATCTGAGCTTAGAGTTTTGAGTGCTTAATTCTTGTTTGGATTTGAATCCCTATGAATTCAATCATATTGGTGCAAAATTAGAGTTACTACCTCTTTTGTTAATTTGTTTTTCTGAGAGGCTCCTTGCCATCACACCACTATGGCAGGAAGGTACCACATGGTTCTTTCCATACTGGCAATAGCTGTATCAATTGAATTTGGCCAGTCAAAATGGGGGAGAATTTAGTTTGGGGTTGCTTGTGAGGAATTTACTAACATTCACAAGGTTATTTTCTTACTATTTGGGGAGGAAGAAATTTGAGATTTAAAAATTCTAAATGTGGGACAAAGTGAGATTTTTTTTTAAATCACCATTTAAATAGTGTGAAGCAGCTGATTGTGCCTGTCATGAAAGGACAATAAATTGCTTGTTGTTGCATTTTTACTGCTGGGGAGAAGTACTTAAGGGGTTTGTTGCCGCAGGTTACAGCCTTTGGTGCTATGCTCTTTGAAAGTGGGGAGCCAGTGTGTCATTTTGCCACTCTCTTTGGGGAAGCAATTTGTGTTAGGACAACCTGAATTAATTCTTGTTTTGATTTTAGAAGCTCTTAAAAGTTCCTATTTTTGACTGAAGAAGCACACGAGTGTTCTAATGCAGTCCTATTCAATGTGGTGGTCCATGAACTGGTGCTGGACTTTGAGACATTGGGGACAAGTCCCTGGTGACTTTCCAGAAAGGAAAAAAAAATCTAGCTATTGGGCGCAAATATTTTCCCTTGCATATTTGGGAAAAATTCTTGGTCACTCACATTGGATATCTTGGGATGCACTGCTCTAATAGAAGAGAGGTTGAAGGGGGTCAATTCCCTTGTCATTTTGTACTGGTCCCTTAGATTGATATTATGGGGGACATAGTATGCTTAAAATACAGGATGTCAGGGATTATGCTTGTGGCGCTCATCAAAAGCTGAGATGTGTTCCTTTTCCAAAATAATTTCAGTGCTTGAGGAGAATGTGATTTGTCTTATTTTGGACCAAAGTCTTATCCAGGCATAGTATCTCTAACTGTGGCTTTATTTCATTTTTAGGAGGATTGTGAATTCTACCTTGCACTCAATTGTTTCCAGGTGACACCCATGAAGAGGCAGGAAATGAAACAGCAGGACTGGTGAGACCTTTTCTTATCTTTGTTATGCATATTTGCTCTTTCTCTATCTCAACATGGACAGCAGGCAGGCAGACGGACAAAAAAACACATACACAGGTGGTTCGGGAAAAAACCCCCACAAGGACTTTCAAATGAATTTACATGAATCTACATCGTATTTTACTGAAATTAGAAACCTGTATCATAGAGTCATAGAATCATAGAATCATAGAAATGTAGAGTTGGAAGAGACCACAAGGGCCATCCAGTCCAACCCCCTGCCATGCAAGGAAATCCTCAAAGCACTCCCGACAAGTGGCCATCCAGCCTCCGCTTAAAAACCTCCAATGAAGGAGACTCCACCACACTCTGTGGCAGCACATTCCACTGCCGGACAGCCCTGACCGTCAGGAAATTCCTCCTGAGGTTCAGGCGGAATCTCCCCTCCTGCAGCTTGCATCCATTGCTCCTTGTCCTGGTCTCAAGAGCAGGAGAAAACAAGCCCACTCCCTCCTCGAAATGACATCCCTTCAAATATTTAAACATGGCTATCATGTCCCCTCTCAACCTTCTCTTCTGCAGACTAAACATACCCAGCTCTCTAAGTCTGTCCTCATAGGGCATGGCTTCCAGGCCCCTCACCATTTTGGTTGCCCTCCTCTGGACCTGCTCCAGCTTATCCATATCCTTCTTGAATTGGGGTGCCCAGAACTGGACGCAGTATTCCAGATGAGGTCTAACCAATGCAGAATAAACTGATACCAATACCTCCCTCGATCTAGACACCATACTGCTATTGATGCAACCAAGAATTGCGTTGGCCTTCTTGGCTGCCGCATCACACTGCTGACTCATGTTCAGCTTGTAGTCTATTAAGACTCCTAGATCCCTTTCACATGTACTGTTAGCCAGCCACGTGTCCCCCATCCTATATTTCTGCATACCATTTTTTCTGCCTAAGTGTAGGACCTGACATTTCTCTCTGTTGAAATTCATTTTGTTAGCCTTGGCCCAGCTCTCCAATCTGTCCAGGTCCTTTTGAATGTTGATCCTGTCATCAGGCGTATTAGCAACCCCTCCCAATTTGGTGTCATCTGCAAATTTGATCAGCGTGCCCTCTATTCCTTCATCCAGGTCATTAATGAAGATATTGAACAGCACCGGGCCCAGGACAGAACCCTGGGGCACCCCGCTAGTCACTTCTCTCCAGGATGAGAATCTGCCATTGGTGACCACCCTTTGGGTACGGTCAGTCAACCAGTTACAAATCCACCTGACAGTAGCCCTGTCCAATCCACATCTTACTAGCTTCTTTGCAAGAATGTCATGGGGAACTTTGTCAAAGGCCTAACTGAAATCAAGATATACTATGTCCACAGCATTCCCTTCATCTATCAAGCAAGTAACTCTATCATAAAAAGAGATAAGATTAGTCTGGCATGACCTATTTTTAAGAAATCCATGTTGACTTTTCGTAATTACGGCATTGTTTTCTAAGTGATTAGAAACTGACTGTTTGATGATCCGCTCCAGGATCTTTCCAGGTACTGATGTCAGACTGACTGGGCGATAATTATTTGGGTCCTCTTTTTTTCCTTTCTTGAAGATGGGGACAACATTTGCCCTCCTCCAGTCAGGTCTGTGTAGTTCTTATATCATCAAAGAGATGAGATTTAGAAAGAGTAATGATTAAAGGAAAGGTAGTCTGCCCTGAAAAGAAAAGTTTAATAAAAAAAACCTAGCATATATACTCGGTGTTGCCTGGGATTTTATTTTCTCATAGGTAATACTTGTGAGAAAGTTTTGAGATCCTGTGACTCTAATTCCTCAAACTTTCTTGTCCAGTACCTGTAACTTTTCCCCATATTCCCCAATCCAATCTGCATTCAGAGTTATTAACATACAGAGGTTGGATTCCTGAGGGAACACACTGCCCTCCTTCTTGCTGCTAGGCCTCATCTCCATAGCAACCAGCCTATTCAAGAGCTCTCCAGCTGAGAATTCTAAAGGCCTCTCCCTAAACTGCAAACCCCAGGATTCCGCTGAGATTTTATTTTCTCATAGGTAACACTTGTTAGAAATACTTCAGGAATTAGATGTGGCTGAAATACACAGATTTGAGATCCTGTGTCTGTAATTCTCCAAACTGCCTTGTCCAGTACCTTTAACATTTCCCCATAGTCCCCAATCCAATCTTTATTCGAAGTTATTAACATACAGAGGTTGCTTTCCTGAGAGAATACACTGGCTTTCTCTTTGTTGGTAGGCCTTATCTCCATAGCAATGCACCTGAGCTCTCTGGCTGAGAATTCTAAAGGCCCCTCCCTGAACTGCAAATCCCAGGATTCCATAGAATCTCCACAGCCAGCCAATCATAAGAGGTCTTCACCTCACACAGCCAATCATATGAGGTCTTAGCCTGCCTGTCACAGACAAACAGACAAACTCACTCACAAACATTGACTTTTATATAGTAGATCTACTTTATTGTATTTTGGTTCATCCCAAAAAAGTATTCTCTATTGTGGAATTTTTTTTGTTTGTTTGTTTCTATATCTAGTTTGAGAGAAGTACCACTATATCAGTGTATATCATTTAAAATATAAAATTCTGCCCTCAGTTCTGTTCAGACAAGTTTGGCAAGGCTTTGAAAAACAGAGAACACTGTTGTTTAATGATAAAATCCAGATGTCATGCATGCACGCTGTTTTTCAAATTGACCGGAAGACAACACCCACATAGTTGAACCAGATTATACCTAACTCACCATTACATCATGCAGCAGAAAGTCCTAAACCTGGAATTCCCCAAATCAGTATAAACCATCCTTTGTACCAGCCATTCTCAACTATTTTTTGGCCATGGTGCCTTAGCAGCTCTTCTCAGGTTCCAGGCCCCTGCTGTCAACATGAAAATCATTTATTATTGAACACCAGGAAAACTTAAACATTCTGACATACTTGACTAAACTTTTTGAAAAAGACTGTGTGAAATTAAACATCTATCAGGCCTAATGGGATCCGTAAGCTTCATGCTTTTCTGCAAGCTTCATGATATTGGGCTCCAAATTAGATAATGACGGAGGTCATGTCTTGTCAGGATATCAGTTCAGTTCTTGGATTTTGTCAAGGAAACTGTCAAACAGTGTGTTGGAAAGATATCATAAACAGGAAGCAAACTGTTGATTCCAGTTTAGGTTGCAGCTTAGGTCTTTAGTCATTTCAGTTACCAGGGCACCCTGGTGCTCCTCTTCTCACAGTTTTTAGTCTGTGACCCACTTCAAATGTGCCAGGGTCCCCTTGGGGGCCGTATGGCCCTTGTTGAGAATGGGTGCTTTATACTGTCCATTTGGTGATGAGAGTCTTGAGATTTATTTATGTTCTCTGTGTTCAAATGGAAGGTCAAACTGTGTTGCCATAGGATGGCTCTGTCTGGAATTTTTTACTCCATATATTCAAAGAATGCAACAAGAAATATAAATGAATGTGTGACTGGGGAGATGGAATGTAATTGGCCTTTTTCGGGGGTAGGGTTTGAGCATTTCTGAGGAGTTAAAGGAATTTAGCTCCCCCCTCTTCTTTTTTTCTTTTAAATTGGGAGTGTGAAATACTGGCTATCAAGGGAGCGGAGAAGAATTGTTTTCTGCTACCAATAGCTTAGTTTCTAATTGTTCTGAAAACTGTTTACATGATTTCCATTCCCTCTCCCCACAGCACAAACTGGTTTGTGACTTTTTAAAATGCCATAGTGACATAGACATAATGGCATAGAATTCAGTTGTTTCCAAATGTGAGAATAATCTGTAATTTCAGGATAGATATCTAGATTCCTATTTTACCACTTTTTTCCTATTTTAAAAGTTTCTCTGACAAAATACTGTGTGATCTTATATGACACATGTTTTGTTATCTGAGATTTTATTCTTGTAAAAAGCTGAGAATGTTAAGAGATCATCTCTTTCTAGCAATCAGGAACCATCCGTGTTGCAGAAGATAAAGGAATTATGGCAGTAAGTGTGTGGTCCAGTAATGCTTGACATGTAGATTAAAATTAGCAATAACTATACTTTTTTTGAATACCAGTATGCATCCCATCTTCCAATTAGTTGATTTTAAAAGCTTTTTAGAGCCCTTATTCAGAGTACACAATATTCTAGGTTCTCACTAGATACTACATATGTGCATACAAGGAGAGTTGGAGGGAGAGTTGGGGTCTTCTTTCACTTCCTCAAAGACTTGGGGGATTATGGAAACAATTGGATAAATCCTTGTTACTTATTCACATGTCTGCTCTGCCACAAGTCTCATCATGAAGACAAAGGGTACTTGATTCTGGTGAGTCAACAAATAGCATAAAAACCAAATGGGATATATTGATGCCTGGGCAACAATGGCATCGTAAAAAACCCTTGTTGGATAGTTCAGGCTGGGGATGAATTAACTCAAGGGGGGAGTGTTTTTTTGGAAGTGAATGTATTTATGGTATTGAAATATTATTGTATTCTTCTCCATTTGAACCTCCCAGGAAACAAAAAAAAAAGTTGTTGAATTTTTAAGGGGGGTCCAGAAAGCTTTCAAATGCACTCCAGGGGAAGTGTACAGCCTTTCCACTGTCTATGGAGGTCCCCTGGCCCCCAAGGGTAAAAAAAAATGCAAAAAACTGTAGAAATGCCCCAAAGCGTCTACTTGGGGGGGGGACACATTTCCACCACATTTTGTGACCTTCCTGTGCCAGTTTGGCACAGGGAACATCTTTTTTGAAACAGGAACACAAAATTCTGCTCACTTCTTGTCAAAAAGGAGAAGGATATGAAGGAGAAGGATGGATTTTTCCCCTGCCCCCCACTGTGTGCCCTTCCGTTATTTCTGCATGGTGATGGGCAGTAGAGTGCAGAGGAGTGAAGATCTTACCCCTGCACTCTCCTGCCTGCCACTCACACACACACCCCTTCTTTGTGTATGCCTGCACAGGTGATGGGTGGGGGAGTGCAGAGGAGCGAAGGTCGTTCCCCCTGCACTTTCCTGCCTGCCGCTGCCAATGTACCTACACAGGCGACGGGTGGGAGAGTGCAGGGGAATGAAGATCTTTCTCCCTGCACTCTCCTGCCTGCTGCTAACAGTGCTCCTGCATGGGCAACAGGCAGAGCAGTTCAGGGAAGTGAAGATCTTTCCCTGTGCACTCTCCTGGCCGTCGCTGCCATCGAGACTGTGCAGGTGACAGGTGGGAGAGTGCAGTGGAGTGAAGACCTTTCTCCCTGCACTCTCCTGCCCGCTACTGCCAGCGCCCTTGCAAGGGCATCGGGTGGGAGAGTACAGGGGAGTGAAGATCTTTCCTCCTCTCTGCGCCTGGGCAGAAAGCCAGAGAATGGGGGGAGGCAAGCAGACACTTCACAAATAATCAAATTTGTGAAAGTCATACCTGCAAATATGGGAAGAGGACTGTAGCTTCCTCTCATTCTTTTATTAATTCTTTTTTAACTGGCATTCACTGATAAATTTTTGTCCAGTTTTCTTGTACTCATATTTTATGTATATTTCTCTAATTTTTAAAGGGAAAAGGAAAATTAAATTAATGTGTAGGAAAGATTTAAGGATTAGGATTAGGACAATGGTGAGAATCAGATGGTTCTCCAGATATTGTTGGACCACAAGTTCCATTATTGACTAGCAAAGTGGTGAGGAATGTTGGGAGCTGCAATCTACTAACATGTGGAGGGTTGCAAACAGGGTAACATTTGCATTCCAGAACTTAGGAAATAATAAGAAGCAGTTTTGAATGTTTTACAAAACTACTGCAGTGTTTAATTCTGATTTCTCTTTTGTTTGCATATTTCAGGAAAAGCGTTGCCTTTCAGCCCTGGCATAATCCTGGTATGGTGTAGTGAGTGTCTGAAGGATTTTGATAAAATAGTTTTGGCAGTTGAGGAAGGGGTTGAGGCTCATTGATATGTGACTCTGCATTATTCAATAAATGCCCATTTTCTCTCTTTCAATGTTTTAGGAGTTTAGTATTTTTTAAATTCTTTTTTTCCCCACTGCTTTAAAAGATAATTGATTTGTTCATGTAAGGGAGCACTCCTTTTCTGTCCCATAGTTTTATATCCTTTTGATTTAGGCTTTGAACCATTTACATTGAAGGGTAAAGACTTTTCATCTCACTCGTTTATATAAAGTTTTCTTCTTGATTGTCTTTTACCTCACAAAGCTACTTTCTACCTCATTAGCTATTTTCAAAAGCTGTATACCTTTACCTCAAAGCAGCTACAAAAAGCTGCTTTTTAGTTTTTAAGTTGGTTTATTTTTATGGCCTCTAGCCTTATGGAATTCTTGTCCATAAGCTATTTGTGAACTATTTACTGTGTGCGTATCCTTTTTCTATTTAAGTGCCATCATCTATTTCTGAAGCATTACAAGAGATAAAGGAGGATAAACTCAACACTCTGAAACAAAATGTCAAGGATTGCCTCAGTTTATTGGATTCCACCAGTCAGCTGAATTCTGAGCAGTCAAGTATACATCCTGAAACCAAATGGCAAGTGGAACTCAGACAAGATAAGGTCTGTCTTAATTGACTTCTGTACCGTGACTTTGACATGTTAACACTGTAATTATAGATGTAAGGGTGGAGTCAAGTGGTTAGATGATGGTAGGCTAGGAAGCTTAAATATCAAAACTAGTAAAGCTTCTGTGCTTGAAAATGAAGGATGCTGTATCTGTCTGGCTCAGATCAATAGATCTGATGGAATTTTTGCTGCCAGTAGTTAGCTCACACTTGCTCTTCAGGGTTCATTCATTTCTAGTTTATTGGAGAGTTGAGAAAGTTGTAAAGGTCTTGTTAAGCATTGACTGGGAGAGTGTTAATCTAATGTACTATGTTGTGTAAAGCAAAAACCAATTAAAATTTTTCATTTCAGGTGCAGCAGGATATCTTTATGGTACCAGCGAAGCTCCTGGTAATCAGTGCAGAAAATGAGGAAATACTTTGCAAGTCTTATCCACAAAGTGAGTGTTGGAGCAACTGTGAAGGAGATTATTTTGCTTCAAAGGTGGGGAACCAGTGACCATACAGATGTTGATGGCTTTGATCTCACATAAGCCCCAGCCAGGAGAGCTCATACACATGAATTACAGGAATTGTGTGACAACATCTAGAGGACCATAGCTGCTTCTTCCCTGCTCTAGTACATAGGTGAAGATGGTTTGGCAGTGATCTTTATTCAAAGGCAATGCAGTTTTTGTTGGAATATCAACAATCCATAGAACTTCATGCCATAGTTTTCATGGTAAGCCATAAAGCCATGTGTGTTTGAGTCCATGAAATGGAGATGTGATGGTTACCAGAAGCAGCTATATTTGATCCCTAGGCTTTACAAAGATGTACATTTGATATTTCCAGCATCAGATCCTGCTAGATTTATGTGGATCCTGTGAATTCTAACTTCTTGCTGTCATTAAAATGATTACAGATCCCTATGCTATTAGGTATTCTGCATAGTTATGATGCTAGCTGATGGGGGAGTGAGGTAGAATACCTTTATGCCAGTCTTGGCTTATGAGTAGTGTTACGCTGATCCCCAGTGTCTTGTTACAAATTCATGACAAAGCAAGGCATTTCAAAAACCATGCTTAGATTAATCTAAGCCTTTGGTATTTCCAAAACCGCACTGAGATGGATTAAGCTATAATATTTAATTGCAGATTCTTTTTCTTTTCTGAATTTTGAATCTTAATATGAGTTAAGTGTTGATAAAATTAGACTTCATGCGTTGCTATGCATCCTGATCTCCCATGCTGGCTGTTAGAGAACTGTAGATTAAACCAATAAGGTTGTTGAAATGGATGACTCTGGAGCATGTCCTTTTGGATAAGTTAGTATGGAAACTCCAGTCATCTTTTCTTTTTTCAGAGACCTATCAAGTTGTTCCTGATACTAATAGCACTCAAGATGATGACCGCAGTACTGTGTCCTTTTTCAGTGGTAAGTAGAAGTAGTTGTTTTTGTGCTCTCATAAGCAGAGCAGCTGTTCTGTTGGCACAATTGGAAATTTCTCTATAAGGGAAGGGAACATGATTCAGAAGTTTGTTTAGTTCTGCATTGCTATTTGCCGTTGAGCTTTTGCTGAAGTCAGAGAAAACAAAATGGTTAGGCTTCTGCATCAACAGTTGCCTTCCAGATGTTGTTGAACTTCAGTTGTCATCAGCTGCAGTGAACCTGGCCATTGATGAGGTGGGGCCTGGTATAGTTTGTCAGGTCAAGAGTTTCCCATTCCTGTTCTAGATATGGGGTACCTTTCTCATAGTTATCTACAGAGGTCTGTATCTTTGTAATAATACTAAGAAGAACTGCATTTAGTGGCCAACCATGTCAGCTTATACATTGTAAACAAAATGGTCATTTTAGCCAATAATAGGGCACTAGTCTTAACACTGACTTTACTGAACTGATCATTATTAATTTGAAAAGTTGCAACTACCTATGTTTCTTAATGTATCTATTGAGAAACCTGCTTAAGTTAGTGCTCTGTAAATAATTTCAAAATCAGCTGATTTTCATGCAAATGTGATGTATTCTGGAACTCAGTTGCTTGTGGGTGTAGGGATGAACCCTTATGTGATGAAGGCCTTGATGAGCACATTGAGAACTACAGTTATTTAGCATTCTAGAACAGCATGAAATTTGGTCATAGGTATTATTAGACAGTGGGAAACCATTAGTTAACATGTATAGATGTCTTTGACCTCATATGGGTTTTGGAGAGAGTGTATAGGCAGAGTGTCAGTCACATACAAGCAATTGTGCTATTGCTTGCCATCTCAAGGAAGTCACTGGCTAGAATTCTTTTGGTGACATACGTACCTGTAACTTGGGGTTACATAATTGCAAGTCTGTTTGAGTGGGTATGTTGTGTAAGGAGGTGTTCACTGCCTCCTTGTGCAGTGTTGAAGTACTCCCTCCAACTTAGCTTTGGAGCACTGTTTTGGAGCACTGCTATGTCAACTTACTGTCCAGAGGGGAAGTGAGAGGGAAATGCATTCAGACAATACCCATACAGTTCTGAAACCAGAAGATAATACTGAGGTTAGTCTTCTGGATCTCTAGTGAGTTGATGGTTGTCCAGGAAGGCAACAAAAGTTATCTTGGTTCGAGAACACACACACTGCCTCCCACCTGGGTTAGTAAATGGCCATGTCAGCACATCTGCCTTTAAGGAGCAGGAGCAGCACAGAACTGGGCCAGTGGAGTGTTACTCCCAGTGCAGCATTGTGGTCATTATTAGTCCAGAATCCAGCACTGTTCTTGTTTTTCAACTTTTTGAGACTCATTTCCAGAAACACATTTTGAAGACCTCCTTGCCAGATCAGATTTCAGGTGATCTTAGCAAAATTAGTCCTTTGATTTTTGAAAGGCTTTCCATGATATACTATAATGAAGTTTAGGTGGGATAGTGGTTCTGTCCGACTTTGACAACAAAAGTTCTCTCTGTGCAAGAGGCGGCTTGCCAGATCTTTTCAATGGCTGAATGTCCATTGCTCTTCTTAATGAGAATGTTGACTTCAGGGCCTGTTCCTCTTCTTGGGGCCTGTTTGTGCAGAGAGAGTTAACTGCAATACTCTTTTTGCTAGCAGAATCTGAAAATTTGAATGGCTCCTTAGAAAATCCTTGGGACGTATTTCCAGTTATGACTTTGACCTCTTCCAGTGGTGAGTAACATCGCAAGTTGACCATGAGCAAGATGATGCAAGTAGTAACAGCAATGGTAGTACTAGTCACAATAGTAAAAAATGTAGTGTGTATTAATAGAAATATAGCAGCAAGATCATCAAAAGTAGTGTTTCAGATCTCTTCTGGACTAGGCAAGGCTAGGGATGGGGAAAAATAGTTGGACTCTCATTTTCTTATGGAAATACCCAGGGCATTTCTAAAGACGTTATTAGTAAGTGTCCATTTTCTTATTCAAATGGTTTATGAGCGGAAACTTTCCTACAACATTCAGTCCTGACATTTGGAATGAAGGGGGAATTATTTCTTTTAAGTGAATCTGTTGTTATTTGTTGTCAAGTCAGCTTTGACTTATGGATATCCTTATGAACCAAAATCCTTTGTCATTGACTGCTCTGCTTAGGTCTTGCACAGTTAGAACCATGGCTTCCTTGATTGAATCAAAATACCCATAGTGTGGTTTCACTCTTTTTCTTGCTGCAAGCACTCCTGTCTTTTCCAGTCAATCATTTCATCTCATTATATGTTCAAAATACAACAGCCTCAGTTTAGTTAGATTGTGCTCCAGGAAGAGTTCAAAATTTAGCAAGTTGCTCTACTGTTTCATTTCTTGATCCTAGGCCAAATTTTCCTACAATGGTTGGTTCTATTCTGTTTCCAACTTTTTTGCATTCCAATCACCTATGACTGTCAACATGTCCTGTTGTGGTGCATTATCAGGTTCCTCCTGGATGCCATGTAGAATCTTTTGATTTCTTCCTTATCTACCTCTGTGGTGGGAGCATAAACTTGCATCCCAGTTATATTGATGGATTTTCCCTTGAGTCTTACTAATAATATTCAGTCAAGACTTTACATTATATGTATCAAAGGCATTATCTGTAGTACAGAGCATTCTTCTTAAGATTTTGTTCAACATTTTAACTGGTTGTATAATCTCATTTTGTTTCTGCCATGTTTACTGAAAATATAGTGAGTCTTAATGGATGGTTTCTGCATCCTCACTGGAAGACACGATCTAAGTTAGATATTCCGTTTGACTCAATTGCTACAAGTCTGAAATACCCGATAAAAACTGTTCATTTCAGCACTTTCTCATTTAAGAACATAAGCAGAATCCTGTTGAATCACACCAAAGGCCTATCTAGTTCAGCGTTCTGGTTATACAGTGGCCGAATAGATTTCTTTATTAGAAGCCCATAAGGAGGACATGATCACAACAGCACATTCCTTCTTTTATGAGGTCCAGATTTCCCACCATTCACCTTTGTTGGTTTACCCCAGTTTTAGTATTAAAAGGGGAAAACTCTTTCTTTGCAGTTTCTTCACATCATGGAACTTTTATGTGCACCATGAACAAGGACTTTTCACGCATTCTCCCTCAATGTGAAAAATGATTTGCAGAGGTCCCCCCTTATTGTGCATGTCACCTGTCTTGTTCATGAGCAAGAGATGCACAGTAAGGAGAGGGCACTGACAAAGGTCCTGATACTGTTGCCATTTGTCCGTGTCTTAGGGTGAAAACAGAAGTAATGAGGAAATTCATGGTGCACTCTGATTTTTGGTCAGAACAAAAGTACTGGAAGAATAGGTGTTTCATCTTTCCCCCAGTCACATTTCGTTATCAAAGTCTTCCCTTAAAATTAAAATACTGGTAGTTTCATCTTTTGTTCCCTAGCAGAACATACATCAACTTTGAAGAGGGAACATTTTAGATAAGAAAACTGCCATGAGTGGTAAAAATTAAGCATTCTTCCCTGCAATGCTGCTACTCCAATAAAAATTGGAGGACCCCCCTCAGTAGAACCTTTAAACTAATCTCACTCAGAGAAGTCTAGTGATAAATGATCTGAATCACATTTGTTTAAAACTTGAATGGGAGGGAATCAGTGGGTAGAGTCAATGTTACTTGCTCTTTGATTTTAGCAAAATGTTGGTCAAAAGCAATTAGCTGTTGACCAGAAGTCTGAATCCATCTGTGGAGCTGAGCTCACAAATTGTTTATGTTATGTTTGTTTGTTTTTCAAGTAAGTCGTATTCCACATTCGCAACATCTTATGTTATGAATAATGCTCACCTGCCTAATATCTCACCCTTGAAGAAGAAATACCCCAGTTACCTGATGGAATAGACTTGAGGATGGGATACTAATCTTGCTTGTTTCTACAAGCATGTTGTTGTTGTGTGCCTTCAAGTTATATCTGACTTATGGCAACCCTAAGGCAACCTATCACAAGGTTTCCTCAGCAAGATTTATTCAGAGGGAGTTTTCCCTTCCCTTCATCTGAGGCTGACAGAGTGTGATTTGCCCAAGGTCATCCAGTGGATTTCTATGGCTGAATAGAGATTCAGACCCTGGTCTCCAGAGTTGTAGTCCAGCACTCAAGCCATTGTACCACGCTGGCTGGTTTCTACAAGTACACTTATGTAGTTTTGACTATGTGCCACAAATATTTTTACATTTTGTTTGCTAAGGATAGCCTGCTTCTGGTTTGTTTTAGTGTCTTGCACTCATGTGTACCTCAAAAAAATTTTTTTTTCTTCTTTTTGTGCTTTGGAAGATACATCTGGCACCCCATCTGGCACCCCACCTGGCCTTCCACACACGCAGCAGGTGCTGCTGGCCAGAACTGCTGAGGAAGAGACTCCATGTTCCAGCAGCCGCACCCCTGACTTCCTGGAGACTTGTGCTTGCACATTCAATTGTAATTCTGAGCAGGTTGAGCCAGCAGAGGCAGTGTCCTCTACACTGTTTCCCTGTCACAAGAAGTCACCTTTCAAGGAATCTGTTGGTCAAGATTCCCCTCCTCTTGAGCTGAACCCTGCTCATAACACCAGCAAAGTGCCAGATACTGATGAAAACATTCCGTGTGGCCAGCCACTAAAGAATTCACATTCCCATGCCATTATGTCCCCTCTGTCTCCTGTCAGTCCTCCCACAGTGAATGATCCCTCTCATGGGCTGTTGCCTGAAAATACACTGGAAAATAATATGCATTGTTTACAGGAGAATAAAGTGGTGGTGACAGGGACTGTGGAAGGAGCTCTGGATGCAGGTAGGAAAGGTGTGGCAGTGAAACGGAAACAGATGATTCCAGATGAGGGTAAATGTGAGACTTTCACCACTTTAACTCATACCACACAAAAAGCTGTAGGGCAGTCTTCTACCAGAGCATTTCCAAAATCTAACAAGTTAGATAAAAAGCTGGTTTTGAAACCTCGTTTAAAATTTGCAAGCACCCCCAAGAAGAGCCGGACTGAGGAGAGTCAAGCCCAATGTCATACAACCATGGAGTTCAACAGGATCCAGCATGTCTGCAGTTATGCAGAGAGACTCCAAGAAAAAGAGAAGAAGCTGAGGAGAGTAGAAGGTACTACTGGAAGTCCAGAACAACAAATTGGAGTTGAAGAGCAGGTAAATCTCTGATCTAAACGAAGGAGAATGATATCCATTTGTAGCTTTTTACTTTGTGTGGCTTTATAGCGAAAGTTGGGGCTTCCAAGAATTGCTTGAGAAAGCTCAATCTTTTCTAACTCCCTCCTCAGTTTTACATGTTTTATTTTGCCAGCAGTGGCTTTTTTCCATCAGTTATGTTGACTAAAAGAGAGTTGAGCATGTCAGCTCTGTATCTCAGTTCCAGCTCTCATTATCCCTCACCATTGGCTGAGTTACAATCCAATAACATCTTGGGCTATGCGGTCCCTACTCCTTGTAAACTTTGAAAAGTATAACAAGTTAGCAAACTTGATCAGTTTCCCCTCCTTGCTTGCAGGAATGTATGAGAAGACCCCCTTTTCATGTTACATATGAGCCACCAACACCTGAAGTCTGCTCTCAAGTGCGCTCTGCAAGGTTAGTGCCTTACCCAGCTGGTTGAACTTGAAGTGCAGTAAAGGACAGGTTATAATTTAATGATGTCCAAAAGTGCTTCTTTGGGTAGTGTCCAAAGAAATTATGTCAACTGCTGTTAGAGCAGGAGAACTTTGTACTTTTAACCATGCTGTTGTTTAATTGTTTTTTAACTTTTGTACAAATAATTTTTTAAGCTGTAACCAGATTTTAATTGCTTGTAAGTTATCTTGGATCCTGTGTAAGAGTGAATGAGAGCAGAGGAAATGCAGGGGAAAAGGAGGTGCAGAGATGTCTAACCAATTTTTTCTGAACAGAAGAATATTCATAGGCAAGAATGTTCAGCTTCTTCCCCACTGCTGCACTCCTGTTTTCATATGATCTCCTGTTTTTGTTTTACAGGATATCAAGAGCATTGCTGGGATGGGCGCACTGGGTTTTCAGCAATGTGCAAGGCCAGTAGTCTTTACTGATGAACCTTGTCCATTTCAGATGTCATTTGGCTAGACACTTTTGCCATGTTATGTTTCTATAAATAAAGCAGAAAATTAGTTTTTGAACTTGAATTTGCTCTTTGTTTAACAGCACATGTATAAAGAAAAGGGATGCACTTCCATCTTATCCATGGTGGCCCAGCTACATAAAGGAGTGGCTGCTATACTTTTGATGCAAAAGGATATGTCAGTGGCTTTTATAGTGGATGGCAAACATAGTATGACAGGGTGGGCAATGTGTAGGCTTCATATGGCCCCCAAAGCTGTTTAGGGCCCCTAAACACTTCCATAAAAAAATAATAAAAATGCCCCGACATCCTCTAAGGGATGTAGAGCTTAATATTGCTATTTGTGTGCCCTGTCCTGTCCTAGGGATTGTTCTAGGCTGAGAAACATGCTTTTTCAAATCTGAAAAGTAAATCAAAATGACTTCCAGTTTAGCTCCTGGTTTTAAAAAGAAAACAACCTGAGGGATCCCCGAAGCCATGATGAGTTCTACCTTATGCCCTCCAGAGGGCATGAGAACATTTTGATTTTTTTTTTAAATGGAGGTAGGGGGTCCTCTAAGGTCTCAGCGCAGGCAGCAATGCAGTCCTCCAACCAGTGGCAGTTCCCAGTCCCTGTAATATATATAGCACTGCAGCAGAAGCAGTTTCTGAACCAATGATCAGTGATCAGAATGTGAGCTGTGGACGTACTTAATTTTGTTCTCTCTGACTTTCAAAATTAGAGAAACAAGTAACTGATGGAAATCCATTTTGTTTAACATATCTGTATCATAGAGAACAGAATCAGCAAATGATTTAGTTGACTGTAGCCTGAATGTCCAGATAGTCATCAAAGCATGGAATGACTATGACCATCTCACGTTGCTTGAGGTACTGCATCTTTCTTGCTTTGGTAAATGTATCTGTAAGATTAAAGGAAATACAACAAAAAGACAGGTATTGGTATGGACTCACAATAGAGAAAACAACAGAGGTGCCAAAAACCATACACTGTATAAGTCTTCCTGATGAGAGGAGTGAGCAAGTAGAATTAACTCTGGGTTCTGTCTTTATGTACTGGTCAGTATTGCTCTTCCTATTTGCATTATTTGTGTAAGTGAAGCATACTTTTCATGTTTGGTTCCATCCTATGCAACTTTACTTGTGCGTAAGCATTGTTTTGTCTACATGCTGCAACTGATGATATTTGAGGATATATTCAGTAGAAGATAACAAACCACAGTCTGTCTGTTGTTGCACCAGGATAGTGATAGTTAGTGCGATAAAGAGTACAGGAGGAATAAGAAGAAGTCGTTTTTCTGTCTGCACTCTCTTGCCATTCAGTTTCATTGGATTATTACCAAGTTTTGCTATGGGAGAAGTCATTCTTCCTATATTAATTTTTTCCATGCCCTTTTCTGGTCATTTATTGGCTGAGGAGCACGCACCTGGTGGCCTTAATTGGAATCATGACCATAATCTGTATACTATTCAACATTTTCCGAAGTACACAAATTTAACAATTCCTTATCCTAGCTGTAAGTGGTCATAGATTGTATCTGCCATTGAGCATTTGTCAGAATACCAGGAAGTCAAGAATACTTTGTGGCAAAATCATCAATTCTGAATTGGATAGCTTGTATCTTTAATTGTTTTGATCATTTCTCTGTTGTAATTAATTACAAAATACTTCATATAGATTACATGCTTGATAAAATGCTTTGGAGACAAAATAAATTAGAAAAACAATAACATAGCCCTCATAGAAAATATACATTTGTGCCCTTTCCATAGTTGAGCACAGGAAATCAAACAGGGCTCAGAAAATGAAGGAAGAAAACATTTCTATGATCCTTTGCTTAAAAAAAATGTAATGACTTAATGTAAAGAAAATGAGCAGTTTGTGCTAGGATATTTGTTAAATATACATGCAGTAATCACCTGGTAGCAGATGGCAGATACCAAAGAACAATACATAGAGCTGGGTTCCCTCTGGGTCTCAATGTTTATGAAGATCAATAGGAGTTTGAGTTTGGCAGTTGTATTCTTATGCCAGATTATTCTCTACCTGTGCAGACATAAATTTGAGTGTTTCTGTGGAGCTCCACTGCCAGTAATATAAGAGGGTGCTACTCAGGCTGTAGCTGTATTCCCATCTGGGGAGAGGGGCTGTGATCCTTGTTCCCTGAATTGAAGTAACTGCATTTTATTTATACCACTTTTATTATGAATTTCCCATAGCCAAACACTTTGGTATAGGAAACCGAATTAAAAGCACATGTAGATCATCTTGTGTGATGTCTGCATCTCTTTTGGAGTGCGTGCACACACAATAGAGCTGCAATCAGTGGCCTTGACCAGCTGTAGATGCTCAGTGCAGCAAAATGTGTATTCACTCTTTCTTGAACACATAAGTGTTTTCTATGTAGGAAACCTAACATTTTAAGTGACCTATATTGTGAAACCCTAATGATCGCCTACAGCCTTAAATGCGTTAGGACAAATTGTGAATTTAAGATTATGTTCAAAAGTCTGACTAGTCATCTGTGGATCCATAATTAATAATCTTACAGTAGATTTGAACAGAAGCACCGAACCTAGCAGGATAGCTCCAGCTCATTCCTTTTACAAGGATTTGAGTATCTCCTCTTTCTCCCATCCCTGTATAACAGCAAGGCACTGCTGGAGCATATAAATATTAGGGGAGCAAAGATAACAGTCCAAAAACCACAGCAAATGAGAAGAGAACAATTCTGCTGATTTGAATTACTCTCATTTAATTCTGGGATGAAGGGGCTAGGACTTCATTATTCGTTTTTAGCTCACTGAAAGGAGTGAAACATACACTCTTCTCCTGCCTCACTCATGCCAAATACCTCACTAATATCAGTAGGTATTTGCCTAGAATGTCGACTTTTTTTTCCTAGGCAATACCTGAGCTATGAATGGAT
The DNA here is from genome assembly GCA_948472985.1 of Iguana delicatissima. NCBI lineage: Eukaryota > Metazoa > Chordata > Lepidosauria > Squamata > Iguanidae > Iguana > Iguana delicatissima. The sequence continues at coordinate 62,099 of CAOKZL010003041.1, forward strand.
GTGGCCAAATGAAGTAGGACCCTAGGAACAGATAACAATGTAGACTGAAAAGAGTAGGATTGTCGATGTGAGACAGACCACTTGGCTTTGTGGCTTAGCTGCATCCCTGCATTTTAGCTTTTTCAACACCACTGGCCAAGTACCACCACTCTCAAATGTATAATGCAGGGCAGGCAAGTTTAGTGTACGTAAATTACCCTCCCCTGGGTAGTTCTCAGTTTCTGGCACTATACATTTTCAATCTATACCAGCTACCAACATTGGGCACTTACATGGGAGTATACAGGGGTGAAAAGTGAAAAAGGGACAACCCAGAACACCAGATGTCACCAATCCTCACTGGAAACACCAGTTTTACCAACTAAAGAGCCATGTTAGGGGCCTGGCATTTGCTTGGCGCTGTGCTGCATTGCTTGCTCTCTTTACTCTTGCTCTTGCTCTCAAGTGATAAGCCTTCATTCTGCACTTGTTTGAGCTGTCATCATGTTGAAGCACCAGCTACTGACTCAGTGCTCATGTGTTGGTGACTTAGAGAGCGGCACAGCAGTTCTTTGGTCTAGAGCTGTATTTTGTGCGTTCTCCAGAGTCTGTTCCAGAGCTTGTTCCAACTCTTCTTCCATTTCTTCTCTTGGCTTTGAGTCTGTAGCTACCATGTTCCTTTCTTGGAATGGAGCGCCTATGAGAAAACCCGCAAACATTGTGTTAGGGCTGTGTCAACATTGGCCTTGTCTGCATACCTTACATTACATCAGAGTCCTGGAAATGAGTCAGTTTTGGGAAATCTGCAGAATATTTTCTATTTAATCTAGCGCCAGTAGTCTAAAATATCCTTAAAACAAATGCATTTATAGCAGCAAAGATACTGTTGAATTATTGATTATACTAGTTCTGCCTCAACCAGAATAGTAGCGAGAATAGTAAACTTTATGTTTTTCTAGAACAGTAGTTTAGTATATATGTTTAGTATATATGTAAGGAAAGACATATTTGCCATGCTTACCTGGGGAATCAGGTGATGCAGATGTTTCAGGCTCTAATAGGGACTTGGGCTTGATCTTCCACTTCAGGATAGGTGAGTGCTGCAAACTAGGAGGGATTTTTGCATCTGCAGAGATTGAAGATAGGTCAACATGTTAACCCTGGAAGGACGTAGGCTTCAACTGAGACAGAAAAAGAGTCTGACAATTCTGTAAATATCATTGTTACACTGTAATATTTAAAAAATATGCAGTGGACTTCTGCAGACACTGTGTGACTGTATGGATCTTGACAACAGGCTATCCCAATCCTGAGCTTAGGAAGGCTGGACTAAAGCTCTGGGGGAGGGGGGCTGTTGACTTGTAAATTTTATAGAGGCTTCACAGGCAAGGGATACTCAGAGATAATTTTGCTAGTTGCTTGCTCTGAATTATACCCTGCAGTACCTGGTATTTGAGAGCAAGTGTGTTGTGGTAGTTTAAGCATTGCAGTACAACTCTAGAGACCAGAGTTTGAATCCCCTTTTGGTCAGGGACTCCCTGCTTGGGTAAGTCATGCTCTCAGTCTCCAAGGAAGGCAAAGGCAAAACCTCTTCTGAACAAATCTTGCCAAGTAAATCCTACGGTAGGTTTGCCTTAGGGGCATCATAATTCAGAAATAATTGAAGGCACATACCAATAACAATAACCTTGTATTCATTGGTGGTCTCCCATCCAATTATTAACCAGAGCCGGCCCTGCTTAGCTCCCAAGATCAGATGGGATCTGGTGCCTTTAGAGTATTTAGGCCACACTAAGGCTGTGGGGAAACATAATAGCATTTTACAGATTGGCAGACAAGCATAGCCATCCAAACAGTGTTTTCTAGAGTGCTATGCATTTTACAGCTTGAAAAATATTTTTATTGCATCTCTCTTATTGATTTCAACTTGCAAAAAAACAATGAATAACATTTGAGTGAATTTTGGTTCTTTAGGGTGTGGATTACAGAGAAGTAAGGAGCAGAAATGCCATACAAAGACAAATTTGGCTTTATACTTATGTGTTCACCTACTGGCTGTTATGACTGGTGTACAGATAGATAAGAACTCCTGTGTTAGTAGCCCACTAATGACGCCAAACCTCTTTTCTTATTATATTTTCATGTTTTTTTAAGATTCAATTTGCATCCCAAGATTAATCTTTTTATTCTGGTATTGGCCAGTATCAAGATATAAAACTAATGGCACTAACTTGCCAAATATGTCTTCCAAAACCTGATGATTTTAAAATTTTATACAGTGGTTCAATGGTTTCTGTGCAATGAAACAGCCTCCTCCTTGCTAGTAGGAGTGTCTTTTAAATGCTGAAACTTTGAATCAGCCATTTTGATTTATTTATTTCAGAAGGCAGTCTTGTGGGACTGTTTAATCTGTCTTTGGGTATACTGTAGAGTGGCATTTCCTTTTTCTCTCTTTTTGTCTTTTATGGCAGCACTGCCTTTTTTTCTTTTAATCAACATTTAGCTTTTAGTGATTTCTTGTTTCCTTCTCAACTTATCTATTACCTGGGTGCCTTAGCTCCTTCATACCACCTACATATTGTGTCATTCTCCATCCCTTTGAACCTGCAGTGCATGAAGGGATACCATCTGAAAGTTAATGGCCAGCTTGGATTCAAGCTGCAGGAAAGGAGATTCCACCTGAACCTCAGGAAGAACTTCCTGATGGTCAGAGCTGTCCAGCAGTGGAATATGCTGCCTCGGAGTGTGGTTGAGTCTCCTTTGGAAGTTTTTAAGCAGAGGCTGGATGGCCATCTGTTGGGAGTGCTTTGATGGGTGTTCCTGCATAGCAGGGGTTGGACTCGATGGCCCCTGGGGTCTCTTCCAACTCTATGATTTTATGATCCTATGATCCTAGTAATACTCTGCTCCACCATAACAGCTAGTAGAAAGGATGGAAAGCTGGATCAGACCAGTGGTCCAGACAGAAATAAATATTGTTAGTTTTGCTTCTGTAGTCCCAACTCTTCCAGTTGTAGCCACCCACGTTTAGCAGAATAGTTTCCCATCTTTCTTCGTACCCTATTTTTAAACAGACAGGAAGCACAATCAACATACAATGTAGGACCCCTACATAAGACCCCTGATTACATGTGTAAACTGCCCTTTCTTCAGCAGTAAGCAACAATTGCCTGCCTCATGTCCTCACATTTGAGTAGAAGAGGGATCTAACAAACCTGAGGCCCCAATATCTCACACCTGAAACCATTCTGAGAACATAACCTTTTTTTCTTAAACTTTTAAAGTGTGTGCTTTCAGTAGCTCCCATGATTAATAGGCCATCGTGATGTCAGTTTTACTGAGAGTGGGCACCTACTGTAGGATAAGGCAATCCTGTTGTAAAATACTGATAACTTAAGAGTGTAACAAAATTTAGGATGACTACTGGGGAAGGAGAGTTATCTAAAGAGTTACCCAAATCTATGGTGTCACTGGTTTTCCAATGTGCTTCATGCAAAATCCATGTAGACAGCAGTTCCTTCATTTAGACTTAGAGTGGCTGCCGATTTCTACTAAAAAGAACTAAGAATGGCCCATCCATAAGCACGTGGAGCATAATCTCCCTTTTTTTCTGTCATGATTTCCAGTACTTATTCCTGCTGGCGGTTTCCACCCCAGCAGACCATACAGGGATTTTGCTGGTGATCCAGAAGTGACATCATATCACTTCTAGTTCTCAGTTAAGCCAAATGTTTTCTATTTTTTTTTTTTTTAGATCGTTGGGGGTTAGGGATAGTCTTGCGGCTTTCAAAAAGGCAAATCACAGAGTTTAAGGGCAATTTTGAGAGGAAAAAAATATATCCTGGAATATTTTTTTTTTAAATGTAGGGTATTCATGTTCTGGGATTTGCCAGAAAGGAGTTAAGGAGTTGAAATTGAGATTCAGTTTGATGACTCTCACTGTCCAGATATTGTCAATCTCAGTTTCCCATTGGGTCTAGTCAAGTTTGCCAGTGGTAAGTGGTGATGGAAACTAGTTCTGAAGGGCCACATGTTGACCCATCCTGATTTAGACCATGATGTTCTGTTTGGTCTTTTCTCTCAGCCTTTACTTACGGTGCAGCTCTGCCACACAGGCCTGATCCCTGAGCTGTTCTTCATGAACAGACATGGCTCTCTGGTTTGCCACAGGCTTCAGACGAGGTTTGGGTTTAAGTTGATTGTCTGAAAGGAAATGAATAAGATTGCATGTTATTGAAGCAGGCTTTGGCAAACTGAGAGCAGTTCTGGGGGCAGTAATGCAAATAGCTGGGTTTGTCAATTAGTTGGGATCTAAGAGGGAATTTGTCCTTGGTTGATATGAGGAAAGTTGGTGGAGAAGCAAGCAGCAATACTTTGGGGAGCAGAATTTCAGTACTGGAGCCCTAGCACCAATAGCTATGTACATACCTCCAGCAATCATATTTACATCAGCATATGAATGCTGCAGTTCAGCAAGTGCGTGTCCTTCTCCAGCATTGCTTGTCCTTCTGCGTGGAAGGGGGCCTGCTGTGCTTCTCCCAATCCTGGGCAAACTGCTGCTCCATCTCTCTCTGCCCTTTTGCTGGCTGGGGCTGGCTGGCTCCTGAATGGCATACGTTCTTTTTGGGGAAGAGCTGAGTTCTGAACACTTGCCCTTTAGCTCTGCATTCAGTTGCCTACCAAGAGCTCTCCAGGAAAGCCTCCCCTCATAGGATCCACCACTTGGCTCTGTTCCTGTTCTAGCAACAACATCCAGGGGACCGATTTGCACAGATGGATCTGCAACAGGGTGTCATGTATTATTGGCTCATATCAAGAGACAGGTCATCATTCTGTCTCCCTCCCACGATTCACGTTTGACCCACTTTTCTAGGATGACTGTATCCTCAAAACAACATTTCCCTAAACTGAATTCTGTAGATTCCCTTTCCGCCATCTACCCTGGAATTGTTATATTATATTCATATTCATTCTTTTCCATCCTCCAAGAAGCTGGAAGTTCTCCTAGCCTGTGAGGTGGGTTAGGTTAAGAGACCGTGTGGTCTCAAATGAAAGACGTGTTCTGGGAATGCTGAATATTACATTGTATTATAAGGTCTGTTGTTTTGTATGGTTGAAGGAATGGATATTACTTAGAGATGAGAGGCTTTTAGAACTTGAACATCATGACTTAAGATCTGGGTGGCATGGTTATCTCATATGTTAAAGTCAAGGCACATGCTGATTTTAAAAATCATTGTATTAGAAAAGCTCTTCTGCAAGTGTGGAATAAATATAAACAGTGACTTTTTTTCTAAGACAATGCTTGTACTTCACTGCAGGAAATAATGGGTTTAATGGGTTTTCAGGAAATAATGGGTTAAAAATTGAAGATGGCTGCTTTATGAAGGTCTCTTATATTTTGAACAAGATAACTAGGAGTTTAAAACAAGAGAAATGCTTCTTAAGGAAGGCAAAGATCTTGGCTGGTTTGCTCATATGCAACTTAAAGATAGATTTAATCATGATAAGAGGAATCTTGCTATACAATTTGAAGAAAATGAGTTTTACCTAGAATTTTATAAGGATGATGACCATGTAATTAAAAAAATTATAAGTGTCTTTTGAAATAGAGACAGAGGATGAGCCTCTTAATCAGTACGTGATAAGGTGTGCAATGTACAATTGGAGGAATGGTGAAAAAATGCGGTCCACGGATATAAAAATTACTTTGAATACTAATCTAAAGAAACATAAGTATAAGATGATGAATTTGACACCAAACAAATTGTCAAAAATGTCCAATAATGTTTCAAATCATTGCTGGGGATATCAAGACAAATTGGGCTTCTTTTTCATACATGGTGGACTTGTAAAAAGACAAAAAGTTATTGGTCTAAGAATTATATATTAATGCAAAAAATCTTAAAGGTAGATTCAGTAATGTCTCTAGAAATGTTTTTGTTGTGGATTGTGGATAAGGACCTAGACCATAAATATGGACTCCTTCTTCATTAGAAGGGAAAAAAGAGGACCCAAATAATTATCGCCCAGTCAGCCTGACATCAGTACCTGGAAAGATCCTGGAGCGGATCATCAAACAGTCAGTTTCTAATCACTTAGAAAACAATGCCGTAATTACGAAAAGTCAACATGGATTTCTCAAAAATGTCATGCCAGACTAATCTTATCTCTTTTTATGATAGAGTTACTTGCTTGATAGATGAAGGGAATGCTGTGGACATAGTATATCTTGATTTCAGTAAGGCTGTACCCAAAGGGTGGTCACCAATGGCAGATTCTCATCCTGGAGAGGAGTGACTAGTGGGGTGCCCCAGGGTTCTGTCCTGGGCCCGGTGCTGTTCAATATCTTCATTAATGACTTGGATGAAGGAATCGAGGGCACACTGATTAAATTTGCAGGTGACACCAAATTGGGAGGGGTTGCTAATATGCCAGATGACAGGATCAAAATTCAAAAGGACCTGGACAGATTGGAGAGCTGAGCCAAGGCTAACAAAATGAATTTCAACAGAGAGAAATGTCAGGTCCTACACTTAGGCAGAAAAAATGGTATGCAGAAATATAGGATGGGGGGACACGTGGCTGGCTAACAGTACGTGTGAAAGGGATCTAGGAGTCTTAATAGACTACAAGCTGAACATGAGTCAGCAGTGTGATGCGGCAGCCAAGAAGGCCAACGCAATTCTTGGTTGCATCAATAGGAGTATGGTGTCTAGATCGAGGGAGGTATTGGTACCACTTTATTCTGCTTTGGTTAGACCTCATCTGGAATACTGTGTCCAGTTCTGGGCACCCCAACTCAAGAAGGACATGGATAAGCTGGAGCAGGTCCAGAGGAGGGCAACCAAAATGGTGAGGGGCCTGGAAGCCATGCCCTATGAGGACAGACTTAGAGAACTGGGTATGTTTAGTCTGCAGAAGAGAAGGTTGAGAGGGGACATGATAGCCATGTTTAAATATTTGAAGGGGTGTCATGTCGAGGAGGGAGTGGGCTTGTTTTCTCCTGCTCTTGAGACCAGGACAAGGAGCAATGGATGCAAGCTGCAGGAGGGGAGATTCCGCCTGAACCTCAGGAGGAATTTCCTGACGGTCAGGGCTGTCCGGCAGTGGAATGTGCTGCCACAGAGTGTGGTGGAGTCTCCTTCGTTGGAGGTTTTTAAGCGGAGGCTGGATGGCCACTTGTCAGGAGTGCTTTGAGGGTTTTCCTGCATGGCAGGGGGTTGGACTAGATGGCCCTTGTGGTCTCTTCCTACTCTACATTTCTATGATTCTATGATTCTTTGATTCTATGATTAAATGATAACAACTGCAAGAATATTGTTTGTACATACTTGGAAGAAGAACTGGCAACAGAGGACTGGTTTGTCAAGGTTGCTGGATTATCCCAAATGGCTAAACTAATGTGGATTTGAAAGGGTAACCACCTGAAGATTTTTTGAAAGATGGGAAACTATTTATAGACTTTTTGAGCAATAAGAAAGGTGCAACAATTTGAAGGTATTAGTAGTCTGTTTAGCTGGATCTGTAACAGAAGAATAATATTATCCTGCATGTTTTCTATTTTTTCTTTTTCGCTACAGTTTGACAGATGGGAAACTGTTTATAGACTTTTTGCTCAATAAAAATGAAGCAACAATTTGGGTGTTGTGCATTAGTATATTAGTGTTTAGTTACTTGTTTTAGTTAGTAAGCGAGTATTCTAGTGAGCTAATGTTTAGTGGTTGTTGTTTTTTTAGTTTATTGTCCTGTATTTTAATGTTTTAATTTTAGTTTACCCTTAGGTTAGAAATGTTAGTTGGAGTTTATGTTATTTTGTGTAAAATTGGATGGACCCACACACATATATACAAATGCTGACAGAGTGAGTGAGTGCCTGGCCCAAGGTTAACCAGTAAGCTTTATAGCCAGTAAGTGAGGATCTGATATTCTAACCTAGCAGTGGGCAAAACAATTTTGTGGGGCTCATGCAGTCCCCAAGGTCTTGCCCAGCACCCCTAAAATTGTTCTGGCAGGGAATTTCTAAAAGCTAAATGTCTTCCCATGCTCTAATAAACATGGGAAGACATTTTATCAAGTTTTTCTTCCCCTCTGGGCTCTTTTAAGCAGAAGGCTGTTGCACTTTTGCTCAGTCTGTGCAGCACAAATGTAGCCCCTAGCCTATTGTGATATGTTAGTCCCATGACTCAGAGATCATAGGAAAAGGACAGCCAAACTAAGCATTTCTTTAATGCTAGTCATTATTGGGAACACAGCAGATGGAGAGTGAAGGAGAGAGAGAAAAAATAGCTTTACTTTTTCTTGCTCTGCTATGGTCTGAAATGAAATTCCATATTTGATACTGATTTTTGTATTGGGAAGAACTCTCCTTATTGATCCACTCGTCTGGGCCTAGGTTCTGAGTAAGTTGCAGTGCCAGACCTGTAAACAACTAATAGCAATAGCAATAGCATTTATTTCTATACCACCTATCAACTAGTGTTATCTAAGCGGTTTACAATGTATTTTAGCTAATTGCCCCCAACAAGCTGGGTACTCATTTTACCGACCTAAGAAAGGATGGAAGGCTGAGTCAACCTTGGAGCCTGGCAGGATCAAACTCACAACCTTGTGGTTGCAGTACTGGCATTTAACCACTGTGCCACTAGGGCTCCTAATGTGAAACTTGGCTCTGATAAATGGCAAGAATGGAAAGAAACTAGTATTTAAAGCAACCAGGTACAGAAACTCCCCCAGTCTGAAAAACACTCCTACCTGTGGACATTGAGTGTGTGCGAGATTTCAAGGAGCAAGGAGGAGACTCCACAGAACTATCCACAATGTCCCCTAGAAATCAAACAGACACAGTTAAGGAGTCAGCCAAATACAGCACGGGGTGGTTATTGGACATAGATTATTTTTGAAGGAAATTCAAATAATACAGCTGCATCATTCAAAGGACTTTAGAGTCAATCCTAATTATCAGATGGTTGTACTAATGCTGAACTCAAGTAGAGGGTTCACATAACTGAATCCTCCAGACCATATACATTCATTCCTTACACATGGAAAACTAGCCCTCCCTTGATGTTCACTGGGTGCTTGCATTCTACACACAGCATACCACTTTTTTTCTATAGTCTCCTCACCTTTTCCTGCTACAGTGGCAGAAGAAAGGGTCAGAAAGTGTTAGCTCATTGCTTCTCAAAGTGGATTGTGGAGGCCATCTGGATTGCCTATAAACTTGCAAACAATCCGGTGCCTCCTTGTCTCCAAGCACATTCCATAAGGGCATCTCTTCATCTCCAGCGGTGCTCCACAGAATCAAGCTCCCAGAATTCTGTAGAGCAGCGAGAATTGACACTACAGAGCAGCGAGAATCTACACTGTAGAGCTAGAGAGAAAGTTGCTTTGGCCATGCTGTTTTGTCTTCTGTCTTATGGGACCTGACCCACCATCCTTTGGGTAAGCTTTTTAATCACCTATTGTGTGAAGCACAGAGACCACGAACAAGGAGGACAGGTTGCTTACCAGTAACTGTAGTTCTCTGAGTGTTCATTTGTGCCCTCACAGAATCCCTCCCTACCTCCCTTCTTTCAGGTCCCATATGTTTGGCAGACATCAAAACTGAGGAGATAGTAGCTTGGCTGGATTGAGCATGCTCAGTATGCAGAAGGGGGAGGGGTTCCCACCAAGCTACTCAGCTCTACAATTCTCCAACAGGGCTTTTTATTATTATTATTACAAAGAAAAAGTCAATGTAAAGCATAGTTGTCTATATAAAATACATAAGGATAAAGACCTTATAATAGTTTATATTAGTACATCAACTTAAAAGATCTTATATGATTTTCCATTTACAACTAAAAAATGCTGTTTACTGCCTGACAAAAGGATGTGCTTAAGATAAGTAAACTGTGTAAAAAAGAGAAAAAGGAGCAAAGAAAAAAAGGGGAAGGGGAAAACTTCTTTTTGACAAATCAGAATACTTATGTACATAATTTCTCTTGAAGGATCTATTCTTTACATTATAATTGCAAGATTATAACTATTAATGAAAGTTTATCTATCTGATTCTTATACATGTTTGAATATATTATAACACTTAGTTATTAATTTATTTACTTCAATCTATTTTAATTCAATATTTTTCACTCATCAATCTAAAAAGTTGGCTATCGCTAACTCTCCCCAGTTGCTGTTCAAGTACTCAATAATGGGAGACCAGTCCTTAACGTAGGAGTCTATGGCTTTTTGTCTTAATAGGTTTGTAAGTTTATCCATAGTGGCCATTTCCATCAGTTTATATGTCCATCATCTTTTGGTAAGTCAGTTGATTTCCAGTATTTAGCAAAGGTAAGACATGCTGCTGCAATCATATAAAACATCATCTTCCCCTATTTCTTTTTGATTTTGTCCTCTGGTATGTTTCATGTGTCATCTTAAATTGTATGGCTAGTATTTTTTCACTGTTTTGAAGTACCTTTTTCCAAAAATTTTTAGTTTTGTGGCATGTCCACCACATGTGGAATAGTGTGCCTCTCTCCTTGTTACATTTCCAGCATTTGACGTCATAGTTTTTAAACATCTTGGAGAGTCTATCCGGGGTGAGGTACCATCTGTAGTGTATTTTGTATATGTTTTCTATTTTGGTAGCTGTATATTTCAAACTTGTGTTCCATGTTTTCTCCCATTGCTCTAATTCTATTGAGTGGCCTATATTTTGGGCCCATTTTATCATAGAATTTTTTATAATTTCGTCTTCTGTTTCCCATTTCAGAAGGATCTTATATATTTTTGCTATCATCTTTGGATGTTTGTTTGTAAGTATTGAACTCAATTCTCTTTCTTCTTTTAGGAATCCATTTGTTTTTTGCTCTGTTTCCATTTCTCTTACAGTTGCCTATATAACAACCAGTGGCAATTGATACCATCTTCTTTTAATTCTTCCTGAGTCTTTATATTTATAATTTCATTTTGAATTTTAGATAAATTTTTGAAGATAATCCATCTGCCATGCAGTATGTTCTCTTTTTTATAAAACACCACATGGGATGATAGCCATAATGGTGTATGTGAGAAGAATCTATGTTTCAGTCTTTTCCAAACTTTTAGCAAAGAGCTTCGTATATAATGATTATAAAAATGCTTGTGGGCTTTCTCTAGATTGAACCAGCGATAAGCATGCCATCCTAATGGAAGATCTTCACTCTCTAGTGTCAACAGATTATCATTTGTAAGTTGTACTCATTCTTTGATCCAGTCAAGGCATGAGGAGTAATAATATATTTTCAGGTTGGGAAAGCCAAAACCCCCTCTTTCTTTAATGTCATGTAAGATTTTTAATTTTATTCTTGGTTTTTTGCTTTCCCATATAAATCAAGAAATATCTTGTTGCCAAGATTTGAAGACAGATTCATTATTAATGACTGGTATTGTTTGAAACAGAAAGAGTAATTTTGGTAGAATATTCATCTTAACAGACGATATTCTGCCTAAAAAAGATAATTTCATATTGCTCCAGTTTCTCAAATCTGTCTGAATATCCTTCCATATTTTACCATAATTGTTTTTAAACAAAATTGAGTTCTTTTTGTTTAACTGAATACCTAAATATTTTACTTTATTGGTGACATTATATCTGGATATTAGATTCAGTTGCTTCTCCTCCTCCTTAAGTAATTCTTTTTTTCCTCATTAATTTTTAGACCACTAATCCTTCCAAATTCTCTTAATTGGTATTTTAGTTCTTCTATATTTTCTTTTGGATTTTCCAACACCAACACTACATCGTTCACAAAGGCCCTGATTTTAAATTCTTTTTTTAGTATTTTTTGATACCTTGGATTTTGTTATTTGTTTTTATATTTGTTATCAACAATTCTACTGCCAATAAAAATAGTAAGGGAGATAAAGGACATCCCTGTCTTGTTCCTTGGTGGATAGTAATTTTCTTTGTTTTCTCTCCATTTATTATGCTTTGCGCTGTCTGGTTACTGTAGATGGTTTTAATTCGATTCAAGAATTTGTCCCCAGTCTTCATTTGTAATAGTATCTCAAACATGAAGTTCCAACTTATAAAATCAAAAGCCTTTTCTGTGTCAAGAAAGATCAAAGCCAGATTTCTTCCAAAGTGTTTTCAAAATATTTTAAAATATTTGTGACTATCCTCAAATTGTACTTCAGATATCTATTGGCAGACAACCTGCTTGCTCGTCTTGAATTAGATCTTTTTGGATCTTTTTCAGTTGGTTGGCAAGAATTAAAGTGAAGATTTTATAGTCGATGTTCAATAGCGATGTCAATCTATAATTTTTTGGTAATGATGGTTCTCTATCTTCTTTATGGATTAACAAGATAATTTGCTTCTCTCCAGGTTCTGGGGATCTTTCCTTCAAAGATTGCATTTATTGTGGTTTGAAGTGGCAGAAGCAATTGATCTTGGAATATTTTATAGTATAAGATAGGGAAGCCATCTGGGCCAGGGGATTTACCTTTTTTACTGTTATGGATTGTTTCTATTATTTCTGTGGCGGTGATTGGCTGATTTAACAAAGTCTTTGTTCTTTGTTTATCTCTTTTATTTTCAGTTCTTTTAAATATTTTTCTATATCTTTGTCATTAATCTTTTTTGCTTCATACAGATTTGAGTAATAATGGAAAAAAGTTTTTTTTAATTTTTTTTTCTACATATGTGGTAATTTCTTCCCCAGATTTTATTTTGGTAATCAGAGATCTATCTATTTTTTCCCTTCAGTTTTGCAGCCAACCATTTTCCTGGCTTGTTTGCTCATTCAAAATAGTTGTGTTTCATATACAACATTTTTTTTACTAATTTCTATTGTTAGATCTATATCTAATTGTGCTTGCAGAGTTTTTATCTCTTTCTGAAGGGTCCTATTTGTGGATTTTCTTGCTAGTTCCTTCTCTTTTGTTTTGATTTTCTACAGTTTTTCTTTTTTGTTTTCAACTCAGGATTTTGTTGCATGAAAAAACTACGCATGACTGCTTTGCATCCCAGATAACTTCTATGGTAGTGTCTGTCTGATGGTTTTCAAGGAAGTATAATTTTAAGTTCTTTTTGGCTTTTCCAATTATCTTTTCATCCTCTAGGAGTCTTTCATTCAGTCGCCATCTATATTCTTGCCTATCCGTCTTTAATGATATAGTAATTGCATTGTGGTTTGATAAGGTTCTAGGAAGGACATCCATTTTAACCACATTCTTACAGTGTTGATGAAATCAGAAACATGTTTATTCTTGAAAGAGATAAGGGTCTGTCTGAAAAAAATGTGAATTCTACTGAAGTGCCATATAAGTATCTCTGAGCATCTAACAAAGTAAGGTTTTTCAGCATTTTATCAAAGGATTTAGGAAGTTTTCCTTGCCTCTTTTTTATCAACTTTTCCAATTTCCGGTCTATGGATGGAGGAATAACTCTATTCCAGTCTCCCAACATAACTATATCTTCATACTCACATTCATAAATTTTTAACTCCAATTTCTCATAAAATTTGTCTTTGTTATTGTGGGGCCCATATATTCCCAGTAGGATCTTTTTATTTTGCCACAGAATTTACACCCCTAAATAACAGTCGTTGTCATCATTGAAAACTTCTTTTGCTTCAATATTATGGTTTATATTGTCACAGGTTGAGAAGCATGATGGGACCTGTTGTTACTCCTGGCTTCATATTTTCCCACCACTAGAGGGTGAGAATGCAAAGCTGCTTGTAGTTGTTTAGTCTAGCTTTCTGTGAACGCTTCCCATGTGAAACCTAAACGTATTCAAGGTCTTCTGCTGCCTGTAGCCGCAACATTGTTATGGTTAAGGGAACGCCTTGTTATTGAATATGTATACTTAAAAACACGGCTTTTGAACCGGCTGTGCCTTTTTCTTGTTTCCTTTCCTTTCTGCTCTGGACGAGGAGATGGCTCGCTGCGCTGTAACTTAATAGTCTGCTACTTGATCTATTGCCCGCAATAAAGACTGTTAGCCTGCTGCCTCGTGTTGGCTGTGATGTTTTTCCTATTGATGGTAATGCCCCTGGCGGGTTTTTCAACATGGTAGCAGAGGATGGTTTTGAGAGGTGTTTTTTGAGGTGTTTTTACGATGGCTCATGTGGTGCCTGGGGGCCTGCCTCTCGTTAAGCTAAATGCAACTAATTACTTGGCATGGTCAGCTCGCATGGAAAAGTATTTGCAAGCTGAGGGGCTGTGGGGTGCTTTCACAGCTCCCCCGACTCTGCAGGGGACTGCTGCGGAGATAGCAGCGGCAATGAGGCGTGCCATGTCTGTCCTCTTTCTGGCTGTGGAGGATGACCAGCTCACGCATATTAGGGATCTTGCCACCCCTCGAGAAGCCTGGGCGAGGCTGCGGGAGTTGTTTTTGAGTCAATCAGCAGCCGCCAAATACGCCCTGTGCGCCCGTTTATATGGGATGAAACTGGCCCCCGGTGTCCCGGTGAGGCAGCATTTGGCTGAGATGTTGGAGCTGTTTTCGTCACTTCGGGAGAGAGGCAAAGTGTTGCCTGAAAGTGACAAGGTATTTTGCATCTTGAATTCTCTTGATAGTTCCTAGAATCTGGTGGTGTCCTCTCTTCAATCCATGCCAGAGAGGGAGTTAACCGTTCCTTTGGTTTCTGCTCGTCTGCTGGAAGAAGAGAAAAAGCGCGCAAGGAATGCAGAGACTCCCACACAGCTGGCTCCAGCTGCAGAGGCCTGTGCTGGGAGAAAAAGTTCTCCGGCTGCTGAGGTGAGGCAGGAGGGGCTGGTGAGAGCCCACGCTGTGCGAAGGTGCTTTCGCTGTGGGTCTGCTTCTCATCTGAAGCGTGATTGCCCGCTCCTGAAGCAAGGGGAGCAAAGCTTCACAGGCGCCGGTGCCAGGGGCCGTGGCAGAGGAGGCAGAGGAGGTCGGGCCAGAGGACGGCTGAGAGTTGCTGTTGCCGTGGGAGATGCTGTTGCGGACACTATTTCAGACTCTGAGGAGGCAGGTGATTCCGTTTGGCTTCTAGACAGTGGCTGTTCCCAGCACCTGGTCAATTCTGAAGATTTATTTGACTGTTTGGATTCTGCCAGTGTTTCCTCTGTGACATTAGCTGATGGGACAAAGGCTAAAGTTTGTGGCGAAGGTGTAGCTTTTGTCCCTGCCCTTGACATGGGTTTGAAAAATGTTTTGTTTGTTCCCTCTCTTGATTTCTGTTTGCTTTCTGTGGGGCAACTAACAGAGTCAGGGTTCAAGGTTGAGTTCTATGGGAAGCAAGGTAAAATCCTCAAAGATGGGGTGGTATGTGCTGTGGCTACACGAGAAGGGAGGCTGTTCTTTCTTGAGCCACGACACACTGTGTGTAATGTGTATGGCAATGTCCCACAACATGATGAGTGCCTTCATCTCCTCCACCGGCGCGCAGCGCATGCAAGCTTTCCTGTGTTAAAGAGGCTTGCTGGTTGTTGTAAAGGGTGTACTTTGAAGCCTTGTAATGTCTTTCTTGACTGTGCTATTTGCAAGCAAGCTAAATCTAAACAACTCCCAGCACCGAGAGTTAGTTTTCGTGTACCAACCGCCCCATTTCAGTTGGTACACTGTGATATTGTGGGTCCTATGAGTAAACCTTCCCTAGGGGGAGCTAGATATTTCGTCATTCTCGTAGACGATTTTAGCAGGTTCATTTTCTGCTATTTGTTGAAACAAAAGTCTGATGTGTGTCAAGTTCTCAAGAACTGGTGTTCCTTGGTTGAAAGGCAATTTGGTTATTCCCTGCAAAAGCTTCAAACCGACAGAGGAATGGAATTCCTGTCGGAGAACTTGCAACAATGGATCAAAAAACAGGGTATAGTGCACAGGGCGACTGCCGGCTATTCTCCTCATCAGAATGGAGTGGCTGAGCGGAATGCAGGAGTTCTGCAGACTCGAATGCATAGTTTGCTGCTTGATGCAGATCTGCCTCTGAGTTTTTGGGGTGAGGCAATTCTGACTGCCTGTTACATACACAACAGGCTGTGGAGTTCTGTGGTTAATACTACTCCCTATGAGTGTTTGTTTGGTAAACAACCTTCCATTGCACATCTGAGAGTCTTTGGGAGTCTTGCTTGGGTGCACATCCCCAAGGGGCAAAGAAGGAAGGGGGAGCCTAAGGCCCAGCGTATGCGTTTTGTTGGCTATGAGCCCAACTGCAAGGGGTATCGTTTTTACGCTGGTGGCAATTCCTGTGTGGTGTCTAGGAATGCCTCTTTTGAGGAACACGCTAATTGGTCGCGTGTTCAGGCAGCGTCTGAAGTTTTTCTCCCTGTGGCTGGTCTGCCAGCTTCTCAGCCACTGCAGCCTTCAGTCTCTGCTCCACTCCCAGCCTCCGCTCCCAGTTCCTCAAGGGTTGAAACAGAAGAGGAGAGAGGCGCGTGGAGGAGAAGAGCCGTAAGTGATGTGCGAAGGTCTTGCACAGGGGAGAGAGAACGCGAGGGCTCAGTGAAAAGGTCTCGCAGTGCTGAGGACAGGGACGAACCTTTGCAGGATCGTCCCATCCCCAGACGGTCTCAAAGAAAAACGAAAGGCATTCCACCTAAACGTTTTTCCCCTGAGTCTCTCGCAGTTCGTGTGTGCGCTGTAAACTGTGAGCCTCAGTGCTTTGCTGATGTTGTGAAAATGCCTGAGCAACAGGCAGAACCCTGGTGGGATGCAATGCAGAGTGAAATGGATTCCATTATTCAGCATGATGTGTATTCTCTTTGTAATTTGCCCAAGGGTGTGAAGCCAATTGACAGCAAATGGGTCTACAAGTTGAAACCCACTGCTGATGGGCATGTGAAATATAAAGCGCGCCTAGTGGCACGCGGGTTCTTGCAAGACACCAGTGATCTGGATCAGATTTACTCCCCGACTGTGAAAGCCCAGTCCATCAGATTGGTGTTTGCCATAGCAGCTCAGAGAAAAGCTGTTATTACTCACTTTGACATCTCTACTGCTTATCTTAATGCTGATTTAGAGGAAAAAGTGTACGTGCTTCAGCCTGATGGGTTTGTAGTAGAGAGGAGAGAAAACCAAGTTTGGTTTTTGAGGAAAGCGCTTTACGGATTACGGCAATTTGCCAGGTGTTGGAATATTTGTTTACACAATGCCCTGCAAGGGTGTGGGTTCATACAAAGCCTTGCTGATCCCTGTGTATATGTTCGAGGGAAAGGGGAGAGTTTGGAAATTCTCCTTGCATATGTGGATGATCTATGCTTGGTCAGTGCTACACAAAAACAAGTGCAAGTGTTTGAGAAAGAGCTGGGGAAAAGGTTTCAGGTGAAAAACCTAGGCCCAGTACAGAGCTTTCTTGGAATTGAAGTACAGAGAACTGAAAAAGGTATTCTGCTGTGTCAGAAACAAAAGATTGTAAAATTGTTAGAATTGTGTCAAATGTCTGACTGCAAACCGGTACAAACTCCAATGGTGCCAGGTTTTTTGAAAAATACCTGTGAGGAATTATTTCCTGATACACACCTATATCAGTCTGTCATTGGGAGCCTTTTGTACTTAGCTGGTACTAGCCGGCCTGATATTGCTTTAAGTGTCAACATTCTGGGCAGAGCGTGTGCTAAGCCAACCCAGTATCATTGGCAGGGTGTGAAAAGGGTACTCAGGTACCTAAAAGGTTCCCCTGATTATTGCCTAAGCATTTGTCCTGATCAGATGCCAAACCTTGTCTGTTCATCAGACAGTGATTTCGCTGAGGATACTGTGGACCGCAAAAGCACAACTGGTTTTCTTGTCAAATACAGTGGTGTAGCAATCGACTGGAAGGCTAAAAAACAGTCTTGTCTTGCTTTATCAACTGCAGAGGCAGAGTTTGTGAGCCTATCTGCGCTCTGTACTGAGTTGGTTTGGTTCTTGCAGTTGCTACAAGACCTGCATGTGTCTGTGCCATTACCAATACAAATATGTTGTGATTCACAAGCCTGCATTCAAATGGCAGTGTCTGACCGGGTGTCTTCTCGATCAAAACACATTGACATCAAATTTCACAATGTGAAACAATATGTACAAGAAGGAAAAGTGTCCCTTACCTATGTGTCTTCAGAAGAAAACGTGGCTGATGTGTTTACCAAGCCACTTCCTGCGAATGCATTTAGTCAGCACGTTAGCAAACTGGGGTTGATGGAGTCTCCAAAGCAAGGTAGCTGAAAATATTTCGCAAGGAGTAGGGGAGTGTCACAGGTTGAGAAGCATGATGGGACCTGTTGTTACTCCTGGCTTCATATTTTCCCACCACTAGAGGGTGAGAACGCAAAGCTGCTTGTAGTTGTTTAGTCTAGCTTTCTGTGAACGCTTCCCATGTGAAACCTAAACGTATTCAAGGTCTTCTGCTGCCTGTAGCCGCAACATTGTTATGGTTAAGGGAACGCCTTGTTATTGAATATGTATACTTAAAAACACGGCTTTTGAACCGGCTGTGCCTTTTTCTTGTTTCCTTTCCTTTCTGCTCTGGACGAGGAGATGGCTCGCTGCGCTGTAACTTAATAGTCTGCTACTTGATCTATTGCCCGCAATAAAGACTGTTAGCCTGCTGCCTCGTGTTGGCTGTGATGTTTTTCCTATTGATGGCAATGCCCCTGGCGGGTTTTTCAACATATATAAATAACAACACCTTTCTTTTTCTTCTCTGTTGTTGATACAAATTACTTCCTTAATCTTTTATTTTTGATTGGTTTTATTTTTTTATTTTTTGTTCAAATCTCTTGTAGTCAAATAATATAGATTTTTCTTCTCAAGGTAATGAAATATTTTCTGCCTTTTTTGACGTGTATTTATTCCTTCTATATTCCACGATAATATTTTGAAATCCATTATTTCTTTTAATCAAATTCTTCAAATTCTTAATTTTCCTGTTTCAAATCCTATTTTGATGGTTTCTTTTAATTTTACTATCTCAGTTTCTACTTCTTGTTCTTCTTTTCCTTCTTCTTCTTGTTCTTGTCTTTCTGTGTCTTCCTCTAATAACTGATCATCTTCTAGTTCAGTATCTGTGACTTCTCCTTCTTCTATCTTATGGTCTGAATCTGTCTCCCTATCTGTTTCATTTTCTTTTTGAGGTTTTTCTTTGAATCTTCCAGTTTTAGATTCTTTGTAATATTCTTCAAAATCTCTTCCGAATTTCTTCCAGAATTCGTGAGTTTCTGATGGCAAGTTTATAAGTTTTTTTTTCCTAAAATGGAAAACCAAATCATCTATCTTCCCCCATCTATATGGAATTCAATTTTTCTTAGTTGGACCGTTAGAAAAGTTATACTCTCTTCTCTTGCATAGAATTCTTACCAGAATATCCGTATATAACAACATCTTGTCTTCTCCTAGTTTAAAGAGATTTTCAAAGTTTTTTGAATTATAATGTCTCTTTATTTTTTTTCTCACAAACTAAATCACTATATATCTCTTAGAAAATTATTTTCCTTAGCAACTGATGATCTTATTCTAAAAATCTTGTCTATCTCCTTTTTAAATTGCTCCTGAGGTTGATTTAGAAAGTTGGCAAATGCCGGGATAAGTAATTCATAGAGTAATTTCTTGGCTCTGTTCTTTTAATTTCTGTTAATTTCAGGCAATGGTCACCCCATTTCAAATCAGTGCTTTTTCATCTAGTTCTTTTCCTTGATCTATAGTAATGGTTTCTATTTTATCTTCAACTTTTTTTTCACTTTTTCCTCTAAATTAGTAACTATTTACAATTACCTTTAAATCTTCTGATCATTTATCTATGGATTCTTTTTATTTCTTTTATTTCATTCTTAAAGTCTTGTTTCATTTCTGTTCTCAACTCCTTCATTTCTTGTTTCATCTCTTCTTTCATTCTTCTAATTTCTTCTAAAATTGTTATTTGTTCAATCTGTTTTGTGGTTATTTCTGTTGATAACTGTCTTTGAGTTTCAGAAGCTGCTAGAGCTGTTTTTTTTTCTCGTATCCATTTTCTTTAGAGGTTAGAATAACTTGAAAATATATTTCTAACTAATGTATTTTATCTTTATCTTATACAAATCTCCCTTATCTCCCACCCTATTCTATCTTTTCTTCTCTTCTCCCTTTTATTTTTCTTCCTTTGCAAATATCCAATTTTTACAATAACAATATAATGCCAATATAGTGAAATTTCTTTAATTCCTTTAAATTCCCATAGTCTTTAAATTCTTAAAAATTCATTCAATTCTTTTATTACTTATTTTTTTTCCTTGTACTATTTAGTATTTCCACTTATATATCTAACATCTATAACACTCAGCGTGTATGTTTATAGAAGAGAAGATGAGAGGGAAGCAAGAGAGAGAGAAAAGAAAAGAAAAGAAGAAGAAAGAGAGAATAAAAAAGAAAAGAAAGGGCTGTATTAAATTTTCTCCTTTTTGTTATATATTAATCAAATCATATATCAATTAATGTCACAATTATTATATAACAGCTAATATCACAAGTATTTCATTTATATATTACAGAAAACTCAGAAATGGAATTAATTATTATATAACAATATCTCCACTGCTTCCTTATCACAAAAAAACTCAAAAGTGTAATTAATGAAGCATCTGAAATACTGTTATTATATTCAACTAAATACTATATTTTACCTTAATTTACTGCCAATATGTATCCAACTTAATTTAATTTAATTAACTTAATTACGCAATATCAAATTAATTGGTAAATTTATCAAAATAATATTTTCCTTATTCTTGCTGAATCAGTAAGATACCTTCATAATGAGGTAATAACCTGATGTGAATTCAAATTCTATTTCTAGAAGTTGTTCAGGATAAAATCAGTCTAGGAGCCAGATAGCTATTTATATTTTTCCAGAAATCAAATCAAAATATTGATAAGCCTGTCATCCAGTGTTTTGAACAAAAGGATTTAATATAATAAATACTCTAATTATAATAGATATATTGTATTACATATACATGTGGCTCCAGCTATGAATTAATTGCTACAGTATTTTAATATAGAAATAGAGCAGTCTTAACAACTTATTGTCTGTGTCCAGATATCTGAATGTCGCTATCAAAAGCCTTTAACTAAGATTAGGAGCCATCTTCTTTCTCTTTTTGTAGTAAAACAGGACTCTCCTTGCTATTTCGTCGTTCAGTCGGCAAGTTTCCAAGAGTTCACCCCCCGCTTTCTCTCTCCCTCTCTCTCCCCTTTCTCTCTCTGCTGCATCCTCCAAGATTCTCTTGTCTTCTTGTCTTCTATTTATATTAGCTAACTGAGTCTGGTCTTTTGACACGTTGTTTCTTTCTTCCATTCTTCAAGGAGACATTTGAGTTTTAAGAGTCAGCTTATAAAGATTTGAAAAGTTGATATGATTACGCTTATTTTCTGTCTTACTACTCAGTCACACATCAAAGCGGTTAGTGATCAACTTTACCATCTCAAGAATTTAATTAATGTCTTAACTTCTTAGTGTCTTGCTTTTTAGCGTCTCACAGCCACATTTGAGTCCACAGGTGTTTCTTAATTATGGGCTTGGTCTTTGCATTTTAAGTTATAATGAGAAGAGATAGCTGATCTTACTGTGGAAGGCAGTTTATACAACAGTCGATAGACCTCGTATCTCTGTAGAATCTGTTTATCAGATGATCCTCTGTAAATGAATTGTCAAAATTTAAAAATGTTTGGTGCCAGAGCTTAATCCTAGGGCAAAAAAACTGGGAAATGCCCAAGGGGTAACAGCTACTCCTGTCTCCTCCTCTTCTCCCACTTTGGTCACTGCTCCAGGAAGACAGCCAAAATCTGAAGCTCAAAGAAGATAACAGACCTCTGGAGCCCCTGAAGACTCCTCTATATCAAGAGGAGTATGAAGGTCAGCCTTGTTGGTCTTGACCTACCTTGCTGCCTGTTGTGAGATCTCCCCCAGTAGTGCAACAGAGAGAGAGCTCCTCACTCTGCCATCGTCCAAACCGGAAGTCCACCAACAGAGCTTCTGAATATGTACAAAGAACCCATTGTGTGAGGGCACAGATGATCACTTGAAGTACTACAGTTACAGATAAGCAACCTGTCCTAGCTTAATGAGAGAGAGACCTTCAGCCACATATATGAGCTGGTATGTGAGAAGATAGGAAAAGGTCTGCTTATAGAGCACATCAAAAAGTAAACAGAACTTAGCAGGCAAACAATTTGTTATTATGCGTAATACCATTCACATTTGTAATATGATTGCAACTTGTTATTGTATCACTAAAACTAGCATGTCATCATCAAATGTAGTTAGATTTCCTCACATTTTCTAAGGTCTACAGAAAGCAGAAGGAGCAAAGCAAAAAACAAAACAAAAATGGCTGTATTGGTAGTTTTCCCTTAACAAGAAAAATTAACAGATGAGTAGGCAGAGAGTTTCCACCAGCATGAGCTCTGTCCTGAGATTATATTGAATAAGATTTTCTCTTCAGGCCCAGCAGATGTCACCTGTGCACAGACATTTATTGAACAGGGGATGGTAGTTTTCTCCCAGCATATTTAAATGCTCCCTGTCAAGCTGGCACATTCCAAGGGACCTCTTTTCCTGTTTCAGAATTACAGATACTGAATGTTACTCAGTTGTACATTTCCAAAGAGGGCTACAAATCTGTGTATCTGCAACTATACACCATGCTTGCTTATAAAACCAAGGAGAGCTTCCAAGCAAGTATTTTTACGTAACACAGTTTGAGAGGTCAGCATTTAGTGTTTGCAATGGATTACAGGTTAATGCTTGCAGTTTTATTCAGGAACCTGGACATTTGATGTAATTTGAACTATCTTGATACAGGCAAAGAATCTGAAGGCACCACAGGCTCCTTGCAGTGTACAAACAGCTCAAACACCAAAATATAGTGCAGGGGTAGGACAAGTGTGGCCTGTGGGCTGCATGTGCCCCCAGGATTGTTTTTGTTACACCCAGGGGTCAAAATTATTTTGTTTTCCACAGAAAAACTTTTTTCTTCTTCTTTGGCTACAGAATGCCCTAGATATACTTTAGGTGGTGTGTGCAGGGCATTTCTACCATGTTTGGTGCCCAGGTCCATTTCTTTTGTTCCCCAATGCTCTAAAATGTTCACTAGGAAACATGGTGTCCTCTTCTGCCATATTTTGTGGGTCCCAGTACAATTTATGCATAGAAGAGGTCTTGCTTGAAACTCAAAACTTGGTGAAAATGTCGCATACTGTCTAGAGGCATTTGGGAGAATATAGGAGCAAGTGTAGTCCTCTTAGGTGTCCTGGGGGCTAGTTGCCTATACCTGCTATGATGATTAATACTAAGGAAGAATATATTCCCCCATGATATTCTCGCAAAGAACCTACTAAAATGGGGGGTACTGTTAGGTGGATTTGCAATTGATGAACCAACTAAACCCAAAGGGTGTTAGGGTTCTGTCTTGGGTCCAGTGCATCTTTATCAATGATTTGGATGAGGGAATAGACGGCATCCTTATTGCACCACATTAGGGGGGGTAGCTAACACCTCAGAGGACAGGACCAGAATTCAAAATGACCTTAACAGATTAGAGAGCTGGGCCAAAACTAACAAAATTAATTTCAACAGGGAGACATGTAAGGTACTATACTTGGGTAGAAAAAAAAATGAAATGCACAGATATAAGATGGGTGACACAGTACACATGAAAGGGCTCTAGGAATCTTAGTAGGTAGCAGAACATGAGTCAGCAGTGTGATGCGGCAACTAAAAAAAGCCAGTGTGATTCTGGACTGCATTGCTAGGTGTATAGGTCAGTAGACTCTATCAGAGAATAGTACCGCTTTATTCAGACCCCACCTGGAATACTGTGTCCAGTTCTGGCACCACAGTTCAGGAAAGATATTGACAAGCTGGAATGTTTTCAGAGGAGGGCAACCAAAATGGTAAAAGGCCTGGAAATCATGCCTTCTAAGGATCAGCTTAGGGAACTGGGTGTGTTTAGCCTGAAGAAGAGAAGATTAAGAGGTGACATGATAGCTATATTTAAATATTTGAAGGGATGTCATATGGACGATGGAGCAAGCCTGTTTTTGCTGCTTCAGAGACAAGGACACAGAGATTAGGCTTCAAACTTCAGGAAAAGAAATTCCATCTAAACATTTGGAAGAAATTCCTTGTGGTAAGAGGCTAGATGGCCATCTGGCGGGGATATTTTTTATGGTGTATTCCTGCATGGAAAGGAGGTTGGACTCAATGGCCCTTGTGGTCTCTTAAAGCTCTATGATTCTAAGAAGGGGAAGGAATAGGATCAACAACTTCTACTTACCATCAGAACCAGCCTTCTTGATCTCTCCATCTTTGTTCTGCAAAAAAAGTGCAAAGAAAGTCAAAAATCCTTTCTGCAAAACACTCTTGAGTGTGCTACTTGAAGGAGTTAGGAAAAAATGGAAATCTCATGACCAGGCATGAAATGGAAAGGTAAATCAAGTAAACAAAGAATTGGGATGCTCTGTGGGTAGGGAACTGTAGATACATGAAGGAAGGTATTGTACTATTGGTCAGCTTTTTCTAGAAATTTCTGTACTCTCTAGGACAATGCTTCAACATTACACTTCAATCTCTCTTCTGAATTATATCTTGCAATTGGAGTGGGCCTAATAGCCCACACTACCTGGCTTCAGCCAAAAGAAAGGATGCTCTTTACCAGCCTATTGTAATCCAACACATCTGGGCTCTAGGTTGGTAAAGGCTGTTCTACAACAGACATACATGTCCAAAATCATCAAAGCAAATGATAGCAGATCACTTCGAATGTACACTTACAACAAAGGTTCAAGTCTGCACTTTACACAGTATTCCCATTTAACTGCACAATCCCATACATATTTATGGAACTGACACACAAGTAAATGTACATTAGTTGCTTTCCCACTTAAGGCAAATAAGCCTGATGATTACAGCTGGTACTATGGTTCATTTCAAAAGCAAACTAATTGGGGCAAACAAGAAAAGACCAATAAGCATGAGAGTCTAGCTGTCAAATCTTACCACAACTCTGCTTTCTCCTCCCATGGGGATCCCTGTGGGAGAGTGTGAGGCACAACATCGGCTTGCTCTGCACTACCAGAGATACATCACAAAAGTTGCTCACCTGCTTCTTTTTGTCTTCAGAGGATAACACCTTGGTGACACCAATCCGCTGCAGCATGACGTGGACACGCTGCTCGAAGGAGCTCGGCAGCTCACTGTCATTTCTCTCAAAAGGTCTCTTCTGTAGAACAAAGTACAGGGCAAATCTGGGCACCACCTCAAAAGGATTGTAGGCTGCAGTGGCATTCACTCAGTCATTAATTTCTGGGATTGACAGCCTTGCTTAGTTATGACAAACCTCCAAGTACTGCTCTCTTGCTTACCCTTTCTATCAGTGCTGGCCCAAGACATTGTGGTGTCTTCTTTCAAAGCGGGTGATGGAGCACTATACAGTAAGGTAGCAGGCTAGCCTACAGAGTACAAGGCACGCTGTACGCTACAAAATTATCTGCTCATAAACCTTGCTGCTGGCTCTCAGCAGCTACAATTGAGATCCTGACCTAACGGCAGGGCTGGTCCTGGCTTCCACTTACACTTGTGTACAGGCTTTCCAAGATCACATGTTTGGAACATAGTCAGGTCTTCTTTTATATATTGCCATCTGGTCTTCACTCTCACCCAGGCAGTGCAACAACTGTACACCCAGGCAGTGTTCTGTCTCATTTCATCAGTATCTCTTGCAGCTCAGATGTTATTGACATTTCATCCAGCTCCACAGCAATCATTGATAAGTAGACACAGATATGATAACTGCTATTTCTGGGATTTCACTGGGTTATTTGAAAAGGCAGAGGAAGGAAGATGCACAGAGCTTGTATATTCCTGTCATTATGCAGTGGCAACTTCAGGGTATTCACCTTACTTCATATACAAACACAGCTACCCATAAAAAAGCATCTTTCACACAGTCCAGAAGCAGAATCTCCAAAATCCACAGAACCAGCTTGTCCAACTGTACTAAATTGGAACCTATTTGATATCTGACACTGAAAAAAGACCTGACCAGTCACCTGTATGTAAGGATTCATCATTTTTATCCACCTTAAGATAAAACTTCAGTGTGTCATCATGGCCCAAAGATGAATAATATAGTAACATTGCTTAAGCCAAGCAGATCCATTGTCAAGGTCTGGTAAATGCCAGATGGAAGACTCTCTGGGTATCCCATGTGCACCACCCTAAGTTTCCATGAAAGAATTAAAACAGGATATAAATGACATATAGTCATATATGAGGCACAAACTTACCTTTTCATGTCTCACACTAAGTCCTTCTTCGTCCTCCCCTGACAGGAGTATCAAGGACTGGGACTTTCCTTCCCTGGAGTATTTTGGCCTAGGCCTACGAGCACTATCTGGAGTCTGGCTTTGTTCCAAGTAGCCTCTGCTTTCCAGAGCCAGCCCTCCTTCCTCAGACTTGCTTAGTGCTTTAGTTGACTCGCCAGTTTTGCTGGGGGTCCTTAAAATGTCACTGAGCATCAGCTTCCTGCCCCTTGCCACCAAGGGGCTGCCCTCAGGCTCTTTATCTAGCCTGGCACCCCAGCTTGACTTTGGCCTCTTGAAGGCAAAGAAGTGTCCTATTTTCTTTTTGAAGGTCCGAGAGCCAGAAGGTGTCGGCGTAGCTGCTGCCTGGAAAGTTTCCAGTGAAACAGGGCTGCAGTAAAGAGAGAAGAACAGAATGGCTTTAGGAGCTTTTTGAGGCTTAAAACTTGAATGATAAGTCAAGATCTCAGCAAATCTGTGTAGGCCCACAATGTTGTCAGTGAAGTACATGAAGGAAGAATCCTGTGGGTTGCCAGGAAGATCAACCTGTCTATTAGAAATCCAGCAAGGGTACGGGGTATACCAGTTGTGAATGTACCTCAGCATAAAAACTTGAAAGCCACATGATGTTAACTGCCAATATGACAGTCAAAAAGGCACCATCCAGGAAAGCTACTCTGCTTGGAAGATTGTTGACCTCTTAGATTGCCTTTGCATTGTCACTTAAGATTGTCAAAGAGCTTTTGTGCTCCTCTCAGAATTTACTATGGAAAGCAAAATGATCCAAGCAGTGTCTTTTATCCAATAGACATGTCTTCTGTGAAATGGCTAGCCAAAGTTAATTAAACTTCAGTCATTATCAGTTTTAAAAGGCTTTTGCCCTTATTCTTGGCTGACGCCTTAACTGACAACCCATATTCTGAGAAACAGACAAGGTCCATCTTCACTAGCCGATTGTTCAGTGGAAGCTCCCAGATTGCAAGACAAAGCCTTTACTTACAATAAGGGTTCGTGAATCACCTTCTTTGTGAAGAACTCATCTAGCCCTTCATCCAGCCTAGCAATACTTCTGTTTTCATCATTCTCACGCACAGACGGCTGCACCTATGATCACCACAATGAGAGAAACAAGCACACACACACAAAAAAAATTGGAAGATGAAATTGGAAAAAGATTCACCAGGTAGGCTCCTCTCCCCTGTTCTCATTGCAGAGTGTTGGCAGACTCAGAAGATGGGAATAAGTTATTTGACTAGGTGGCCAGTCAAGCACTAGAAGATAAAAATCCTTTAGAGTATAGAGAAGTGAAACCTCAGAGAAACCATGTTCTATGTGACCAGGATATAGGAGTCTTACCACTGTTCTTTTAATAGTTGAGCTCTTTGAAATTCACCACCAATTGAAACAGTTCTGATTAAGAGACAGCAAAATAATTTTACTCCAACCATACCAATATAGAGACAAGTCAAAGCCAAGAAAATTATATTGGCAAGGCATTGTAATGCTGCTTTATTCTTTTGTTGATTTCTAGGTTCAAGTTGTTGTTTCTGATTCAAAGGAGAACCTATCAAAGGGTTTTCTTGGATAGATCTTTCTCTAAGGCTGAGAGAGTATGCATTGCCCAGGGCCACCTATAGCTTTCCATGGCTGAGTGGGATTTCAACCATGGGCTTCTGGAGCCTTAGCACAGCACTCAAACCACTACACCTCTCTTAGGAATGGGAAAATCAGTTTACTTCTGAGGCATGTCATTTTTGCATGTTATTCAGTCAAAGGTTTATTCTATCCAATGTCCATATCAGTCTGAAAACTTCTATTTAAAAAAAAGTTTATGAAAATTTGTGTTTGGTTTTGGATGTACTTGTTGGCAACATATACATGCTTGAATGCAACTATCCTTAGCCTATACATTTCCCAACAATTTTCTGAGTCTAGAATTGCATTGCAACATTCAGAGGAGTGTGCAGCCAGAAGGACAACTGTACTGGTCCATGTATTGTTATTATTTATTTATTTATTTATTTAATTCATTTATAATCCATCGTTCTCTCAGCTATGAGATTCCTAGTGACTAGCAATATATTTAGAAACAGTACAGATTAAAACTGTAGAAAAGCTTCAATATAGCTTATATATTTAAAAATTTGTATATAAATATATTTTTTAAAAAATAAACAATTGATAAAATTAAAAGCATTAAACATAAAAAGCATTAATAACATACACCCCTTAAAAACAGCATTGCACAGCATTAAAAGCCTACTCCAGTCAGTTTCCAAAAACCTGATGGTATGAAAATGTCTTGCTGATGGAAGGAGAGCAAAGAGAGAGCCATTCTGGCCTCCCTAGGGAAGGAGTTCCAAAGTCTGGGAGCAGCCACAGAGAAGACCTCTCCATTTTTCCAACCAAATGAGCCTGGGAAAGTGATGGGACACAGGGCCTCTCCAGATTATTTTAGAGCTGTCATAGGCTCATGATGGAAAATGAAGTCCAGGAAATGCAAACTAGGTCTCTTTAAAAAGGCAAACCGAATTAAAATCTTGCAACAGGCCCTGATAAGCAACTCAATCCTCATTTGAGTTGACATCACCAGAAATGAATTTGGCAATGGCACACTAAATCATTTGGTTGAGTGGTGCATTGGAGTTTTGCTAAACCAATGAGTCTCATTCACCTGAATGGATTCACACAATAAACCTTCAGAGCCAGTGAATCCCACATGAAGTGGTTTGTAGAGTGGGAAGGTGATTGTGGAAGCTGCACATGTGCCTTGTAAATCTGATAGCAATTACTGGAGGGGACAGTTTCTGAAACATAAGATAAAATCCATATGAAAGGATGGGACTGGTAGGCAGGTGCCAAAGAAGATGATTTTCTTTGATCTCTTTTGTCATTAAGTAAAAATCTATTTGTTTAAAACTGGAAACTATTCAGTTAATTAAACAGTGATTCAAAATACAGAGCAAATTGAAAAACAGATAGCGTATATAAAAACAGAAAAATGTAACTAAGCCTCAGGGATATGGATATGGCCTCAAATCCAGAGATGGTTGGTCATGCTGAAGTTCCATTCATTCAAATTAATGGAACAGGTTAGTCACAATGGATTCAGTATAATAGCATTCAGTGGCGATTCAGGGTGATTAATCATGGTCCATTCCTGGAGAAAGTTACATTAATGTCCCATTAAAAGACAAATTAGTTGCACTGAGCATGTTCCATTGATTTAAATGGGACTCCAATGTGACATTGTCTGAATATGGGCCAGAGATGTAATCAAAAACTGAACAGAACATGATCAAAACAGACATTGTGGAGTGTTCTCAGAAGTACATAGATTGACACAAGTATTACAAAATGTTCATAATAAAGTCATGGGACACTATTTCCAAATTTGAGTAGTGCTGTGCAGAACTGGTATGAGCATTGATAATTAAATGGAACTGGCAACTAGCAAGTCAATTTCTGTTCATAGGACCAAGTCCCTTCCTTCATCAACTCTGAACGCAACATCTGTCTTGCAGAGCAGGCAATTGGAAAGCAAAAGGAATAATGCAATATATTCTCAATCTCATGAATCTGCATACAGAAAATCATAGTTATATGACATATTTTGGAATATGCTAACAATCACATGTAGCATTGAAATTTAAGAAGCACAAATACTTCCCTCAAGAGAAACATAATTACATAAAGGTGTGGCTTATAGAATCAATCACCAAAGAATGAGGAATTATTTTTTCTGAATTAAAATTATGATAACTCCTTTTGATATAAACACAGTCTCCTTCCAAATTCTGTTTTTGCTGTCCTGCTGCAGGATTCCTCTAGCAAGAAATTTAGAAGACCCTTGCTTAGTCTGTGGTAAGTAAAATCAAGCCTTCTTCATCTGTCGTGCACAAGAGACAACAAAGGATGGGTATATTCATGTTAGAAGAGACATCCCCCAGATTGACTCTACATATTGGGAGCTTCAGTGATGGGAAGCATCTTTGATCCTGCACTTCTTTGTGGAAAGTGCCCAGCATGAAGCCCCATGAGGCAAAGTCAAGATGCAAGTGCTTAAGGAAACCTATTTAGGACATTTGTGTCCATCTCATAACAGGAAGGAGGCATAAAAATCAGAAAGTAAGAAAGTGCTAAAGCGGCGTTGCAGTTTAATATTAAGTAAACAAATATAATGACCACAGTTGATTTACCTAATGTTGAAGACACTGAAATAATTAACAATTTTCTATACCTTGACTTGGTCATTAATCAAAATGGAGCCAGTAATCAAGAAATCCAAGGAAGACTGAAACTTGGAAGGGCAACAATAAAGGAACTACATAAAATCCTAATGTACTGATAATTAATTAAATACCAAAGTCAGAACTGTCCATGCCATAGTAGTTCCAGTTTCTATGTGTGAGTGTGAAAGCTGTACAGTGAAGGAAATAAACTCATTTCAAGTCACTAGAAGTGAAGATGACCGAGCTGAGGCTATTGTATTTTGGACATATCATGAGACGAAGTGACTCACTGGAAAAGATAATGCTCAGTAAAGTGGAAGGCAGTAGCAAAAGAGGATACAGGTAGACTGATGCAAAAAAGGAAGCTATGGCCCTGAGTTTGCAAGACTTAAGCTTGGCATTTGATGACCAGGGTCATCATAAGTGGAAGTAAACTTGACAGCATATAACAACACAGGAACATCATTTTGTTTTTCACAAGTCCCTCCAAGGCAAGTACTTCTGCGGTAGGATTGGATATCTGCAGTGATTTAAATACAATATACTGTCTTGTTTCAAATTCTAATCAGTCTATATTGGCAGAGTGAGAGACAGAAAATGCATAGCATCTGATAAATGGGGTAATAGGATAGATGCCTCTGTGTTTGCACAGCAGTAGGTCCTGGGTGGATAAGGGTACTTGAAATGTGTTGCACTATGGCATCATGGACAGTGGCTCAGCCAGATGGCTGGATCAGGAGACAGATAGGAGAACCAAGAAAACTAGGGCCCTTTTCGCACCTTACCTTTTCGCGCTGCTGGACTGGGGTTCTCGCGTGAGAAGGCTTGGAAGGAATGCTGCTGTGTCCCTGCTGCTTCAGCTCCGCAGCTCCTTCCTCCTCATGTGAGCACCCCGCCTCTTCCATTCGCAGTGCAGCCTGGGACCTCCCAGGCTGCACTGAGGAGAGGACGCGTGATCGGCCTGGCTCCCGAGGCACCGCATACCAGGTAAGTGCATGCGGGGCCCCAGAGCGATGCGCGACCACACGCCATTTTCAGCTTTGAGCCGAAAATGAAAAGTTGTGTGCGCAGTCTGCATCAGGCCCTTGAGCGTTGTGTAAATGTGAGTGCGTCATGCAGACCGCTCCTCACATTTACGCGACGCTAAGGGGCCCTTTCGCTTCAAAAACGCCGTGCAAAAAGGGCCTAGGGAATGAAGGAGAAAAGTCGATCATATGGCACCACCACACACAAGCATCATACTTTCTCTGGAGTAGGGAGAGTGTTTACAATTCAAATTCAGCATAAACAATCCTCACATTGACTCCAATGGCACAGTTAATGGTTACACTAGGAAAGTTAAGGAGCAAAGTACCAACAAAATTCAGGATCTCTGTTATGATGTCATTATTAATGGGTTGGTAATAGCAATACAGAAGGCTAAGATATAAATTCAGCACAGAGAATGTACCTCTCTTGCTCCTTGAAAAGTCTTTGTATCTCAGATCGTAGCATTTCTCATTTTAAGAGAACATTATAAGAGACTAAGATTGTATTGTATGGTATTTTATTTTGCAAAAGTAGTGGTAAAAATGGCCTTCAGACATGACTCTTGAAAGACCATGTTTTCTGAGAAAAATAGATTATCTCTGTAGGGATACAAAACTTAACTTTCCACCCAGAATCTTCTGAGGCATTATATTTTTATTTATTTTATTTTATCTGGGTACATATTGCTCATGAAAGAGATACCCCTGCACGCACCCTCCATGCTGGAAATAAACACTGATTTCCATTTAATCCTTAAATATACAGCCTGGTTGAACCACAAAGTTGTTTTTAATTTCCTTACTTCACAAAATGGTAATGATGTTCAATTATAATTCTAGAAATGGACTGTTTTCTGGTGAAAGACCATCCGCTGGAGCTAATCCTATCTTCCCTCAGCCACCTTCACCTGGGAAACAAGTCAGTACCCAAAATGCCCAAAGATCAAAGGCTTTACTTAGTATGGATTATGCCCCAAGGTCCTTAGGATAAATAAGCAGCTCATAGTGATAACGAAACAAATAACACAAGAAAGTATGTGCCTGCCTGTAGATGGGTTGACACAGTATCCTCCCAAACTGTAGGGACTTTTTTCCAGATTAGACACCCCTAGGAATTCCCTCCCCTCCCCCAATAATCACAAAATAAACACAAGCAGCTCAGATCTGCTTCCAGCCCTTCTAAATGCTGCATCTAGTCATACATAAACAACCTTATCTTCTACACAGTGGTGGCCAGCTAACAAGTGCAGCTGCTCTGTTCGGTTCATTTTTGAGGGCTGCAATAAACATCCAGTAAGATATTTGCCCACACATGCATACACACAACGGCAAGCCTTGTGCATCTCCAGAAACGACTCAGACAAAAGGAAAGGAACATCTTACATTGGGCTTGCTGGGGGGCTGCCTGTTCCTGCGGTTGGGCCTGGGCCTGTCTCGGGTGTAATGTTCCAATTTCTCTCCTGCAGTCGGCAGGTCCATAAGGGATTTTGCAGATGCAGGCACTGTGCAAGGAAGCAGTCTGCTCCCAGCCTCAGCATCCTTTGTGGAGGCAGGGCGTGACTTTGCGGAGGAGGCAAAGCTGAGTGACAGCTCAGCCTGGGGAGCCCCAATCTTGTTATCTTCTGCCTCTGCCTCAACCTCGAGTTCCAAAAGACCTGGAAGGGAAAAGTGAAAGGAAGGGGCAGTAGGGGTGGGCGGGGTTGGGGGAGGAAGAGAAGGAGGTGGAGTATGCAAGAGAGAGAAAATCCTTTGCCAAGTTGCCAGGCGGCCAGCAGGCTACCACTATGCAGCACAGCAGCGTCTCCTGTCACACAGGCAGATTGCTTACATACCAGGCGACTCAATTTAGAAGGCGGACTTTACTCCTGATAATGGGCTGGGGGCTCTCAGTCCACCAATGGGAAAAGCCCTACTTGCCTCAGGAAGGATGACTAGGAGCAGCATGTAGTGCATCTACTGGCAGGGACTGATTGGGCTGTTCTTGCACAGAATTCTTACTTTGAAGACACATTCACCTAGGTGAGGAGTTGCTAGAGTGTTATTTCCTGGTGCTTAGGTACCCTTTGAGAATCACTATTATTAACCAGTCAGTGATTTTAGTTTAGGGTGTCCAAAACATCCTGATTCTATTATCAGTGTACAGATAAACGTTGTAGGAAATCAGGCTTCCAAGGGGGCATTGCAATCAATCATTCAATCAATCAATCAATCAATCAATCAATCAATCAATCAATCAGGTACTCAGAAGGTTTGTACAAGAATTAACTGGCCCAATGTACAGACAGAAATCAGTCAGCTCACATCCCACAAGACGTTAGTCATAACTAATTCATGACTCCCTGAATTCAATGGGATTTTTGAATTCCTAAATTCCTCTGGATTTGGTTCAAATCATTCCACACAAGATACAGACGTTAGTACCAAATGTACACAGCAGGCAGGCCCAGTCCTAGCTCTGATGCTTATCCACGAAGGATGATACGTGTTTTAAGACATGTTTGTCATATATATTCTGACTTATTTCTGCTAAAAAGCTTGGGTATGACAGAGAGGTTTGAAATGCATGTGGGAAAATCTTACTATTTTGTTCAGGTGTTGACAGAATTCTCATAGAGATGCTGGGTTTCCACTGTACAGCCATCTTGTACTGTGGAGAGAGTAAAAATAATTCAAACTTAAATGGAGCTCAAAGATAACTATAAGATGGGGGCAGCTGTTACGTACAGGACAATTGCTCCACAGAACACACTGCCTTTAACAGTAGTTTCTTCAAAGAATTGTCTTGAGTTGCCAAAACTGATTTGTACAGCCATCAGACATTTTTATAAGCAATCAATATATTTGTATATCGTAGCTGAGACCTCTTTCTACCCATGACAAAGAAGCCTTATGACCTAGCAGCCCTATCCAAAAAAAGCTAGGCTGGTGATACCACAAAGTAAGGTTTTCTATATGAAAAGAGCCTCCGGCTGCTGCATTAGACCTTTCACACCAGGGTGCTATATTTTACCCAAATATGCATTTGGAGATCTATTTTTCACATTTATTGAGTATATATCTATATGAAAATAGTGCACTGAAGCAGCCTACCACTGGGATGAAAATTATACTGTCCTGGTATAGTTGGAATATAGCTCCCAGCATTCCTCACAAGTGGCTTTGCTGACTAGGACTGCTATGTTGGTAATCCAACAGCATCTTGAGTCCCTCACAACTTCCCACACCTACTTCACAATCTTATTTTGCCAGAGCTTTTCCCAAAAATGCCCTCAAATTAGAGTTTGGTGAGAAACTGAACATAATCACTACTCGCCCTCAAAAAAACTACAGCTCCCAGGATTTCCTGGAGGGAATGACTGTTTTAAATTTGTAGGCAATATAGGTCCTTGCTGTTTTCCTGTTCTAACTTGTGGCAACTGTAAGGCAACCCTATCACTGGGTTTTCTTGGCAAAATTTCTTTGAGGAGGGGTTGCCTTTGCCTTCGCCTTCCTCAGAGTCAGAATATGTTGACTTGCCCAAGGTCAGATACTACACTTGATCTTAGCCAAAAGGCCAAGAAGAGTGATGTTCTGTTACCTAAAAATTACCTAGGTTCTATTACCTAAAAATGTAGGCCAGTGCTTCTGCATATACAGATTAACTGAATTGAGTTTGCCCAAGGTCACCCACTGAGTTTCCGTGCTTGAGTGAGGATATGAACCCTGGTCCTAGGCCAGTGGTTCTCAACCTATGGGTCCCCAGATGTTTGTGGACTTCAGCTCCCAGAAGCCCCAGCCACTATGGTCAATGCTCAGGGCTTCTGGGAGCTGAAGTCCAAAAACATCTGGGGACCCACAGGTTGAGAACCACTGGCCTAGGCCCTTTCGGCACCTTAGTTTCTTCTGGCGCTGGGGTGCGGGGATCACGTGAGCAGCCTCTGGCGAGAGGCTCTCGCGTCCGGGGTCCTTTGGCTCCGCACAAGCTGCCTGCTTGCACGAGAACCCTGCCTCTTCCTTCTGCAGTGCAGCCTGGGACCTTCCCAGGCTGCGCCGGGGCAGGAAGTGTGACCGGCACAGCTCTGGAGGCTGTGCGTGCCAGGTAAGTGCATGCGGAGCCCAAGAGCAATGCGCAGTTGCGCACCATTTTCGGCTTCTAGCTGAAAATGAAAAGGTGCACGATTGGTGCCTGCCGACCCCTGGAGCATTGCACGATTGTGAGTGCGTCGTGCAGATCACTCCTCACATTTGTGCGACGCTCCAGGTGCCCTTTACCACGGAAAATGCCATGTGAAAAGGGCCATAGTCTAATGCTCAAACCAAGCTGGCTACCCTACACTATGCCTTTAAGAAACTTCAAAAACAGAGGTAGACATCTATATAGAATTGAACAGTATAGGTTAATTTGATTAAGCAGAGTATACTTCTAATATTCCTGAAGGAAAGCATACATAGTAAGAACTAATAATTCTGTTTGGCAAAAAATTTTAGGTGTGAAGAATTTTTAGGTGTGAAGAAGCAATTTCCACTGCTGCTCTTGTCAGATGAAGGCACTGTCACAGCAAGAATGTCACTATGCCTAGTAGTCTAACGCAACACTCAGATTTTCAAAAATTATACTAAATATAATTAAATTAAATTAAATATAATTAAATATAATTAAATCAAGTTATTCCCTCTAAAGGTAATTTCTCCATCCTGGGTCTCTTCCATGTTTGGCCTACAACTGACTACAATTGACACCATGAAGAATAGTCAGTGCACAGGTGTTAGGAATTTTCAGTCACAGCCTCCCCATATGTGGTTTCCTCTGAGTGTTTTGGCCTACTGGCTACACAAAACTTTTGTCTGGATTGATGGATTTCCAGAAATCTCTGAGTAGCAGTTGCAGTGGAGTAACAATAGAAGTTGGTCTCTTTCTGTTTATGTTATGGAACATTAGTTTTTAGTACATGCATAGAAACAGAACTCTGCACACTAATCAACTTTCTTCCTGGCACTCACCAGCTTGTCTTCAATTGCACTTAACTCCTCCAAAGCCTTGTCAATTATACCATGGGCCATGGCCTCAGTGACTGACAGCTGGACCTCCCTATAAGACAGACAGAACAGGACTATTACCACAAAGAAATGAAAGGTAGCAATCACTGCAGAGCTCCAACTGTCAGTGGAGACTTGGAAAGAAAAATGGCTAATATTGTGGGGAACAGAACCTTGACCACCAGATACAAAGTAATTGTCAGAAAGGAGCATAGCGAGAAGACATGACAAGAACCACTTTGCTGTATTATTATCTAGTCCAACCTCTGGTTTCTCAGAGTGGCCAGACAGATTTCCTGGGAAGCCTTCCCACATGGGGGAAGAGTCCTTCCTCCTTTGTCAACCTTGGAAATGAGACAATCTGCAAATTCCAAAAAGGTAGCATGTTTTGTTATTGGTGTATTAATTTGCCTGATCCTATTTTAAAAGCATTTAGGCCTGTGGCCATCACCACATCTCACCACAGCAAAATCCACTACATGCCTACTATGTCAATATTTACTTCATCTTGTTTGCCCCTAATTAACCACAAGTCAATTTCACTAGGTGACACTTTTACTATTATAGGGGGAAGAACTCTTCTTTGCACCATTCACAAGTTTGTAAAGGTCTGCAATGGGGGCAGAGTGTAAAGCAGTTGTTGTCTACATACTGATAAAGAATGTGTTCAACACCCAAAGTAGATGTGGCCAACACACTTTTATGATATATTTAATGAAAATTTGAAGATTAGAGTTAGATAAAATGCTAGCAATATGAAGAAACAACATGAAGACAATTTCAGAGAACGCTGAGAATTCTCATTTGATGACACTGAGATTTCCATGAAGAGATTCCTTCCCAAACTGTGGTTCCCAGAGTTCTTTGGGAACAGAGAATGCCTGTTATCTTAGTTTAAGTCTGTGATGTGGATATGCCCTAGGAGCACAGACAGCTGCCAAGAGCTTTATCTGCAGAGGGGACTCTGACATGTGGGCAGCAGGAGGTGAGGACTTCTCTGCCATAGACATGGAGACAATTTGATTAGTCCAGACATCAGACAAAATGAGAGTCTGCCAAAGATGACAATAACAGAGTTTTGCAGGTAAGGGATTTAAACTGCTGAAGAGCGGTAGTCACAGCCAAAAATGACAGTACAAGGCAGCCCATCTCTCCTCTCCATGTCTCTCTGCTGAGATACTGTATACCAGACAAGCTGAAAACTCAAGAAGAAAAACTGCCTGCAGGAAGTGTTCTCCTTCAGAGTTAACACTGAGCAGTGACTAACCTGACTGTAGCAGCGGCTGCTTTCAACTCAAACAAGCATTCATCTAGTGTGAAGACACAGATGAAACTTGTCACTCACTCACATGAGCCTGCCATTGATGTCTGTCAGTAACTGGTCCAGGACAGCCTTCTCTGGCAGGTTGCAGATAATCTGATCCCCCAAACCAGTTTTCTGCAAGATTTGGGGGTTGAGACTCCATGTGGCATCTAATCCGGTTTGCATGATGGCCTGCAAACAAAACATAAGTGGTGCTGGCCTCAGAGAGACACTCTCTGAGTAGCTTTACCTCCTCCTCACTTGCTCTGTAAATGTCTATTGCCCTATAAACACTAACTTGGCTTCAGTTTCATACAGTAAGTAACACAGAAAACAAGCAACCATAAGATTATTATGTGATTCTAAAGAAAAATTGCAAAACTCTTACCCTTTTAAACAAAGGTGTGAGGGGGAGGCAGAGCTGTATGGTAAAGACTGGCAACTGCTACACCAATCTGGGAGAAGTAAGCGTTTGTCGTACCAGTTTTCTCACCTGCTTGGGAGAGTTGGATGTAGAGTTTGGCTGTAGGTGACATCTCTCATTGAGCAGAGACTCTTTAATCTGATTCCTTGCAAGGTAAGACTGCATCTGGAAACATCCAAAAGAGTCACAACTTTGTAAAACTCCCACTCACACTACTACCACCAAGGGAAGGGGTTTCATTTACTTGGCCAGCATCAAATTAATATTTATTCAACATATCTGAACATGTGTTCCATGTTTCCACTCACAGCTTTGTTGGCCAAACCCCAGCGTTCAAAGCAGATTCCATGGTCCAGTTAGAGCGCTCTCGTTCACAAGGGGCTGACCCTCCCCACCTCATGTTTATCTTACCTTGTGCACAACTTCCTCCATTTTCTCTGGATGGCTTCGGCAAGCCTGAGACACATCACTCATCGGCAATGGCATCTTCTTAAGAGTTAAATTCCTGGGAAACAGGTATTACTTCCATTAAAAATTCCTCAGCTACAGTGGTTTCTTCAGGTCAATCCGCTTGAAAGAAGCAGGTATCATCTCAGAGACAATATCTAGGCTCAGTTAATGGGCCATTTTTTTCCTTCTTGAAAGTGGTATGCTATTTGTTGTATATGTTATGACATATAACACAGCTTTGAAAGTGTAGGCACTATGCAGGGTGCTTTCAGGGGGAACAATTTACCAGTGTCAGCTGTGGAGCAAAACAAGCCTGAACTCTCCCTAGAGGGCAGGGACTAAACTGAAGCGGTCATACTTTGGCCATATCATGAGAAGACATTGTTTACTAGAAAAGATAATGCTTGATAAGGTAGAAGGTAGTTGGACAAGAGGAAGACCACATTACAGACAGACAGATTTAATCAAAGAAGACATATTACTACACCACAAAAAGGGGCAGTTCAACATGTTTCAACAAACTTTTTATTCAAAACTAACATGAGGTACTTGTGAAATAAAGCAACAAGGTCAGGAAAGTGTTCCATAGATAAAAACGTTTTGACTCCTCCAAAAACAACTTAAAAGCTTCTTTCAAAATGCATCCTGAGATTACTTTTTCTTTCAACAGTCTCCACCTTTCTCACGATTTCCATTTCTGTGGGAAAACATACAGACTAATGCTCTTTCAACCTCAGGGCAGCTAGTAAGGTAGTATCCTTCCCCCTTTTGCTCATTATACATGCTCAGAAAGTGATTCTGGAGGCACCTGTTGTTTACTTTGCCACTTGTAGCACACACAGCTACAGCACCTAGAGAGAAGAATCATTCAGGTCAAGGTTGAGTGCATTCTTTACTGCTGGCACACCACTGCAACCCCAGATTGAAAGTCTTTTGCTAGTTCTCCTTCACCATCCTCATACTGCCAGTGCTGCAAAAAAAAATTCAAGATAGCCAAAAGGAAAAAAAGCAAAAAAAAAAAAAGCAGGGAGGAGGACTAGGTTGGGCTGGGTTCTCATATGAAGTCTTTGTAAAAAGGAGCTTCTTTCTCTGAGGGTTTGATAACTGTATTACAAAAGTAACGAGGCACCCACCTTTCCAAAGCACGAGTAAAATCAAGGAATCCATACAATGTTGTGTTGTTCCTGTCCCAAATTAGAGTCCTGAGAACATGTGAAAAGGGAGAATTGCGAAGATAAAAGTTAAATAAGTTCAGTCAGCCCTCCACATTTGTGCATTTGACTTTAATAGATTTATTTGGGCGATTCTTCAAACCCTGCCCCCCACCTGACACTTCTTTCCAGGGAACCTTCCCTCTTTGCAGCTCAGGCCACACGCACCCCTTTATAAACTCACTTCTGGTCTTTCTCCTCCATCAACCGCTGCCTGGGCAGCTAAGAATGGCTCGCACTTCAGTTTCTCAGCACCAGATGCCATCTCCCAATGCCACCTCACACCCAAGAAAGGAGATGGGCGGCAGGAGATGTAGGGCCACTTTTCCCCATCCTTTTACCTTCTTTTTCCTGGCTTGTACCCACACCCTTAGCCCCCTTCCCACAGACTGACACACATACATTTTGATAGTTGCATGTTTTCCATCCTTGAGGGGATCCTGAATGTGGAGTAGTTAGCGAAATGCGCCCTACTCAGGTCAACAATTTATCCCCAAATGCCCTCAAGGGGTCAGGGAGGCATTTTTACCATATTTTTGGCCACTCTGTACTATTGTAGGCCCAGAACACACCTGTTCCTAAATCAGGAAAAGCTAAATTAGTTGTTCAAATTTCCCAGAGGGGTGCAAAAACGTTCTCCACATTATCATAGATTGCATGTTGGGGTTTATGGCTGTCCAAGGTCTCCTGATGGGCCTGCACCAGTGTAACGAATTTTTTTAAATCAAAATTTTACCACAAATGCAGAGTTTAAAAAAAAATAGAAAAATATGTACTGGTATTAATCTGTGAAATGTCATGGGAAAAGGCATGGGAGTCCTTTTGAGCAGAAGGAGTAATAATGAGCCCCTCCCTAATTTTAAACCCACTGCTACCCACACACCACATCCCCAGCTAGCTTTATTTCAAGTTGAAGAGCCCAGCTGGGATTGCAGATGCAAAATTTTCAGGTGCAAGATGGTAGAAAGGAGAAGGTAATTTAACGTAATCATTGAATGTAACGTTAAAGTTCATTACTCCTCCTAACAAAAACCAATTAAGGAGAACTAAATTAGGCATACACACCTTAGTGTTGTGTTCACTGACAAAGCCTTTGCTAGTATCTTGGCACCAAAGTCTCCCATAGAATTACCACTGATATCCAGGAAAGCCAGCCAACTGCTCCTGCTTCCCAAGCCGTCTAGAAGGATTCCAGCTCCCAGTTTCAGGCGAGAATCTGCCACTGATATGGATTCAACAGACTGAAATAAAATGAGGGGAATGTGTTGAGGATTCCCACCTGTCTGAATCTCACTTGTATGGAGTACACACATGCGCATGCACACAGAGACTGGGGAGACTGAGAGACTGGGGAGATATCAGGACTATTACTGCCAACTGACGTATTTTCCAGTTGGCAGCGATATTTCATGCTTTACAGTTATATCATGATGGTGCCACTTTAGCTGCTGTTACGCCATCTTATACAAGCTAGAGACTTGATACTTTTTGAGTTACTTAGAATTCTCTGCCAGAAAACTCTAGTAGTAGGACAGATTACAAATCTCAGGATTCTGCTAGATGCCACCGTCGATTGCAATTTACCTCGTGTCTGTATGCTATAGTTGTGTATTGTGAAAGTGACCTGGGAAGCCAAATAGGTGCTGTTGTGGAAGTTGATACCTACACAGTCATCATCCTGAATAAGCTGAACAATCCGGTGCAGCGTATCAGCCAGAGTGGCCCTAGAAGGGAGGGAAGCAGAAAGTACAAAGGCCAGTGGTTGCTGCCTCACACTAGTTCACTTGGGTTAAAGCAAAAATTTAACATGCAAAACACTACTCTCATTGGTGATTGGGCCAAATTAGTTTCACTGCAGTCTTATGCAGTATTCTAGTAGCCAGTTTCTGACCCCAAATTGCCATATGCTGTTATCACAACATATCATGCCATATGCTGTTATCATGCCATAGCATTCCATATTACTCCATATAATGCCATATGCTGTTATCGTGCCATATCATGCCATATCACACCATATGCTGTTATATCATGTCATATCATGCCATATGCTGTTATATCAGGCCATATCACACCATATGCTGTTATCATGCCATGTGATGCCATATCATGCTATCATGCCATATGCTGTTATCACACCATCTCATGCCATCTCACGCCATATGCTGTTATCACGTCATATCATGCAATATCACACCATATGCTTTTATCACACCATATCACACAATATGCTGTTATCACACCATATCATGCAGTATCATGCCATATCACGCTGTGCCATGCCATATGCTCTTATATCAAGCCATATCACACCATATGCTGTTATAACATTGTATGATGCCATATGCTGTTATAACACTATATCATGTGCTTTTATGCCTTATCACACCACATCATGCCATATACTTTTATCATGCCATATTATGCCATACCACACCATATGCTGTTATAAATCCGTATCACACCATATCATGCCATATCCTGTTATCATGCCATATAACACCATATCATGCCATATCACACCATATGCAGTTATCATGCCATATCACGCCATATCACACCATATCACTAGTTACAGTTATTTTACCACATTTTTTGTACATTCTATAACTCATATAACTTTTTTAATACCAGTTTTATTATTGACTTTAGCTTTTCAGAGTTTTTATCTGTGTATACAGAAAGTGGGATAGGAATTAGGAAGCACACAGTCCAATCATGCCAAAGATTGACAAAAAAAATCATTTTATGTAATTTTTTTTATTTTGTGAGTTTTTTTAAAAAAATGCCAGTTTTGTGTTTTCAAAAAATGCTTACCTGGACCGGATATTAAAGTTCTTTCCTAGAGCAACATGCTTGATAGATCTGCTTCTACTGATAGCCAACACCAAGGTCACCATATCAGAATCAAACCCTGCAGAAAACAATAGTTTGTGGAGAAAACACAGTGCACAGTAGTGTTTATCTAGTGTGGGAGAGCTCATGTTTCTCCCATTGCCATTATCTGTGCCTATTGGCTAGAGCTGTTCCTTTCCCAGAACTAGCCAATGGCTTATAGACTGGGACTCTGAACAGCATAAATGTAGTAGAGCTTACATTTTCAAAAACAGAACTGGAGAAAACTGTATTTGTTGTACCACTGCCAGATTTTGAAAGTCCTAATTTTTAAGCCTTTTAAATGTTTACAATAAGACCTATTATGCATCAGACATGAGCTGTCTCATGTACTTACTTACATCCCACGGACTTTACTTACAAAGCAAAGAATATAAGGCCCAGCCTCTGGCCAGCCAAA
Organism: Iguana delicatissima; assembly: GCA_948472985.1. NCBI lineage: Eukaryota > Metazoa > Chordata > Lepidosauria > Squamata > Iguanidae > Iguana > Iguana delicatissima. The sequence continues at coordinate 105,285 of CAOKZL010003041.1, forward strand.
GTATTAATTAGCTCTCATCAATTCGCATACAGCTCAATAGACTGGTAACAGGTATGGAATGTATGGCTTTCCTTATTCCCAAAATCCAAGGCAGGTTGACCTGTTAATACATAGGAACTACAAAGACTTACCATTATCAGACAAATTCAATTCACTGATTGAACTTGCATCTGACACAAGATCCTGGATCACCTGGGCACCAGTTGATCTCAGCTTTGCAGTGAAGACAAGAGAGATGTTTTAAAGTGTAAAATGATTTAAGAGCACATTGTCTATAATCATATGCTTTGGCTATGGCAGCATGGATGGGTGGGAATTCCAGTCCAACAGCAGCTGAATGGCCACAGATTCTACAACTTTGTTTCAGGATGCCACAAGAAGAAGATGAAGGCAATAGCATTCCCATTGTTACTCCCATCAGCTGATAATCAATGGCAAACTGCAACTAATCCAACTAATTGCACAGATCTTCAAGAACTTCCATCTGAAAATTTCCACCTGCGTTCCCTCTAGCAACCAATTCTGTAACGTAATTCAGCTTCCCTTTCTCCTCACTACACATGATTTATTAATAGTGATTCTTTCTCTGCATTAAGTTTTGTAGCCTTAGATTAACATCTTTTAATTTTTGTTATTTTTTCCATTCATAAGCTTAAATATACTGCTTGTGTTACATTTTCCAAAAATGTTGCCTGCAAATCTCATGTCTCTGCTCTTCACACAAACATTAACAGTTATTGTTTTCTATATTTCTATTCACTAGACAATTTCATCTGTTCTCAACTAGCCAATAGTTGTCAAAAAAATTCTGAGCAATTATTTCATGTCAGACACAACGTCTGTTCCTTTTCCTTCATGTTCATGAAACCTCTCTTGTAACAGGCACAATACGCTCTCTTCCACTTCTTACCTCACAGCTGCTGAGGTCCAGGTTCAAGCCACTCAACTGGACGTTATATGCCAAACCCTGAAACAAGGCTCTGTTAAGAAAACAAAAAGAAAAAGGATGCAGAATCAGTGGAGAAGAATGTTCTGCAGCCTCCTGAAAATTCTGGAACCCCTTACCATGTTTTTTTAGCATTGTTTAAGCTTACCATCTTGCCACTTTTGATAATCATAAGCACAGTCTTTCTGCATTGGGCAGAACATTTATCAAGTAAAACATCAACTTCTAATACTTGACAACCACTAACCTCTTGGAAAGGCTACAAATCAGATCTGAAGGCCCTCAAGCCATTGTTACTCTTCATTAAAGTGTCCCTTCTCAGACATAAATGGCAAAAAGACGAACTCTGTCAAAATCTGTATTCTCTGAGGCCCCCATGCTTTATGGCTGGGACTTCTGGGAGGTCAAGTCCAAAACATTTTTCTTATTAAATCTGAATATTAGGTCCCTATTCTGCCCCATACACACACGTCTCATGGAAGATTTTTCCAATCCTTACCTCAAAGCCTCTGGTGGTAATTTGGTGCCAGACAGTGAAACATATTGGAGGACAGAAGTCTTGCTGAAGAATTTGCTGATTGCAAGAGGAACATCTCTGTTCTTTCTGAAAAGAGAAATAGGCTCTTAGCAGGCAGGTATGCAAACCTGATAATTTTTGGAACTGGACCAGATGAAAGATTTCTTTATCAGAGAGTGACTCCACCATGGACCACAGCACAAATTAGGACCAGGAAGAGACAGGCCACTCAGAAGAAACCCCCAGACCAAGCAATATCCCACTCAGGGTACCAGCAAAATTTGGAGACCTATCTCTCGCTCTCCATTGGACTAATCCCCCATTTCTCAACCCTCCACAACTTGGCCCTCGAAAAGGATGAAGACAAGGAGACCAGTACTGCACAGTCCTTACTTTGAAACGATAGCAAGTACAATGAAAATCAGCTCCCACTACTACAATCAAGAAAGATGAATGTAACCAGGCTGCCTTGTAACATTCTTTACTTACCTGTTCCTAGCCTGGAAACTTCCTGGACAGCTCCTTTGCTGGATAAGCCCTAAGCTATCTGAATATTGATGATTGATCATTATGTATTAAGCTCCCTGCGTAACTCAAAGGCTAGATTGGAACACTAGTTAAATTCCAGGCTTTCCTTTCATGGGAAAGTGATCAAAAGACTCTCACATAGCAAAAATGTCTTGATACCCCAGGACAGTAAGACAGCTATTGTGGTGCACTGGACTACAACTCTTGACCAGAGTTGAATTCCCCACTGACCCACTCACCCCAGAGAAGTAACACTTTCAGCATTAGAGGAAGGCCATGGCAAACTCTCTCTGAATATCACAAAACAAACAAACAAACAAACAAATAACAACCCCCCCGATAGGTTCACCTTAGGCCGCCATAAGTTGGATTCTATTCTATCTATTTCTATTCTAGAAATCATTGGATCCAAAAGCTGCATATAAATCTTAACTGTATATTAGTACCCACTGACATTCTTCATACTCGCAGAGTTTCACAGTGTCACCAAGGCAGTAATATCTTTACTGGGGAAAATTAATTCTAAAATGTTCTTAGTCCACGTTATGTATTTGGATTGCAGAAATCATACTTTATGGACACAAAAGGTACCTTCTGCTGACTTGGGTCCCCCGGAGTCAAAAGGAATTTTTAAATACATTTTTTTTACTCTAGATTCCCTGTGAGTGGCATTTCCTTTATCCCTCCCCTGTCATTGTAGGCCCAGGAGAAAACCTTTTCTTTAAAAAGAAGAAGGAGAAGAAGAAGAAGAAGGCGGCAAGGTCCAGCAAGTTTCTTGCTTGTCTTGCAGACAATTTCATGGTCCAGAAGGTGGAAGAGGCGACAAGGGGATCAAATATTCTGGATCTGATCCTGACCAACAGGGAAGACCTTGTTAATGACGTAGAACTGGTTGGATCTTTAGGAGAGAGTGACCATGCCCTATTAGAATTTGGCATTCAGTGGGGAAGAGAAGGCAAGTGTAGCCAGGCATTCATCTTAGATTTTAAAAAAGCAGACTTCTGTAAACTGAAGGAGCTGCTGGCTGAAATCCCGTGGTCAAGAATAGTCAATGAGAAAGGAGTTCAGGATGCATGGGAGTTCTTTAAAAGGGAGATACTGAAGGCACAGGCTAAAACTGTGCCATTAAGGAGGAAAAATGGAAGGCACCTGAACAAACCGGAAGGGTTGACTAAAGAGCTCTCAGCTGAGCTAAGTATTAAGAAAAACATGTACAGGAAATGGAAGAAGGGGGAAATCACCAAAGAAGATTATAAGCAAGTAGCCAGGAGATGTAGGGAGAAGGTCAGAAAGGCTAAAGCACAGAACGAACTGAGGCTGGCCAGAGACATTAAAAACAATAAAAAGGGCTTTTTTAAATACGTCCTCAGCAAAAGGAAAAAGAAGGAGACGATAGGGTCACTGCGCAAGGAAGATGGTGAATTAATAACAGGAGGAAGAAAAAAGGCAGAACTCCTCAACACCTTCTTCGCCTCAGTTTTTTCCCAAAAGGATAAAAACACTCAACCTGGCGGTTGGGGAGCAGGTGAGGAAGTGGGGGAAATGCAGCACAGAATAGATAGAGAGGTAGTACAGGAATACCTGGCCACACTGGATGAATTCAAGTCTCCAGGGCCAGATGAATTGCATCCAAGGATTTTAAAAGAACTAGCAGAGGTCATTGCGGAACCGCTTGCTATAATCTTTGAAAACTCTTGGCGGACCGGAAAAGTTCCAGCAGACTGGAGGAGGGCAAATGTTGTCCCCATCTTCAAAAAGGGAAAAAAAGAGGACCCAAATAATTATCGCCCAGTCAGCCTGACATCAGTACCTGGAAAGATCCTGGAGCGGATCATCAAACAGTCAGTTTCTAATTACTTAGAAAACAATGCCGTAATTACGAAAAGTCAACATGGATTTCTCAAAAATAGGTCATGCCAGACTAATCTTATCTCTTTTTATGATAGAGTTACTTGCTTGATAGATGAAGGGAATGCTGTGGACATAGTATATCTTGATTTCAGTAAGGCTGTACCCAAAGGGTGGTCACCAATGGCAGATTCTCATCCTGGAGAGGAGTGACTAGCGGGGTGCCCCAGGGTTCTGTCCTGGGCCCGGTGCTGTTCAATATCTTCATTAATGACTTGGATGAAGGAATCGAGGGCACGCTGATTAAATTTGCAGGTGACACCAAATTGGGAGGGGTTGCTAATACGCCAGATGACAGGATCAAAATTCAAAAGGACCTGGACAGATTGGAGAGCTGGGCCAAGGCTAACAAAATGAATTTCAACAGAGAGAAATGTCAGGTCCTACACTTAGGCAGAAAAAATGGTATGCAGAAATATAGGATGGGGGGACACGTGGCTGGCTAACAGTACGTGTGAAAGGGATTTGGGAGTCTTCATAGACCACAAGCTGAACATGAGTCAGCAGTGTGATGCGGCAGCCAAGAAGGCCAACGCAATTCTTGGTTGCATCAATAGGAGTATGGTGTCTAGATCGAGGGAGGTATTGGTACCACTTTATTCTGCATTGGTTAGACCTCATCTGGAATACTGTGTCCAGTTCTGGGCACCCCAATTCAAGAAGGATATGGATAAGCTGGAGCAGGTCCAGAGGAGGGCAACCAAAATGGTGAGGGGCCTGGAAGCCATGCCCTATGAGGACAGACTTAGAGAGCTGGGTATGTTTAGTCTGCAGAAGAGGAGGTTGAGAGGGGACATGATAGCCATGTTTAAATATTTGAAGGGATGTCATTTCGAGGAGGGAGTGGGCTTGTTTTCTCCTGCTCTTGAGACCAGGACAAGGAGCAATGGATGCAAGCTGCAGGAGGGGAGATTCCGCCTGAACCTCAGGAGGAATTTCCTGACAGTCAGGGCTGTCCAACAGTGGAATGTGCCGCCACAGAGTGTGGTGGAGTCTCCTTCTTTGGAGGTTTTTAAGCGGAGGCTGGATGGCCACTTGCCGGGAGTGCTTTGAGGGTTTTCCTGCATGGCAGGGGGTTGGACTGGATGGCCCTTGTGGTCTCTTCCAACTCTACATTTCTATGATTCTATGATTCTAAGAGGAAGAAGAAGAACTTTTCTGTCACTATAGGTTACTTGGGACATTTGAAGATTGATTGATTGATTGATTGATTGATTGATTGATTGATTGCAAGAAGGGTGTGTGATATGGTGTGATATGGTGAGGACTTCCAAGATCCACCAGCCCTCCTATAGTTGCCCTCCTGTGTCGTGCACACTTGTTTTATCTGTAGGATATCTTGCCTCACACAGATTTCATTGTCTGAGACAATGTTGACCAAACTAATTTTTCCAATAAATATACTCACTAGATAGTGCCTAATAATTCCCAAGAGTTTTCCAGAAAAAGCAATAGATTAAGGACTGGAAAATTCATGCTGCTTGCATTTGATTAATTAATATTATTTATATCTTGACTTTTGCCAAATGACCTTTAGGTGCTGTAATGTCTCTCCTTCTGCTCAGGTTTTCCTCACAACTGAGGTAGATAAGACTGAGAGAGAGAGACTGGCCCAAGACTAACCAGGGAAATTCTTGACTGTGTGAACTAGAATCTAGGCCAATCAAGTCCCTACCCAATATCCTCACCACTCTGACACACAACCCTTCTAATGACCCTTGCTCTTGTTTCTTGTAGCCCGTATAGCCACATTCAATTAGCAATGTGTAATGAGGCATCATATTTTTTGAACAGTTATCATCAAACAATTACTAAGGACAAAAATTAACATATTGAGACACATTGATAGCAGGACAATAGGAGATCATGATCAAAATCTTCTTGTTTGTCCTCACTAGAGTGGACCCATTGGATCCATGGGTTTTAGCTTTACACATGCAACTTAACAAATTGAGTGATAAGTACTCATTACGACTAACCAATTTTAATGCTTTTGTTCAAAATCACAGATGGTTTTGGGGGGAAGAGAAAATAAGAACTAGCTCAAGGCTTCAGTTCCTTTCCATCTTCCAAATGCTTTGTTAGGCTGCACGGTACAACTGTAAACCCAGATCGTGCCCTCATCCTCTTAGCAGGCTGCTAGAAGTGGGCATGGAAAACACTCCAAGTTCTTACTTGTGAGAGTAAACATTCTTGGATAGGTTGAGATAGACAAGATTCTCACAGCATCCAGTAGCCAAGGCATCAAAGAACTGGGGAAGAAGAGAAAAATAAAATAAAATGATAAAAGTAGTGGAAGAAATAGGCAAACTCTGTTCTGTAAAGCAGCAGATAATCCCAAGCATGTAACAGCAAACTATCAAACAAGAAGCCAGACAACATGTGGAACTATTATCATCAAGCGCTTACTTTTTCTGCATTAGAAGCCTCCAGCCAGTATAGTCACAGGAAGGAGATTTTGCTGGGGCCTGTCCTCTTTTGCATTTGCAAAGGAATGTGTATCTGTGCTAGAAACACACTTTCTTACATATCCAGCCCTGTTCCCAGAAGTGATGTGGTGAGGCAAAAGGATCCCCTGCAGAACATCTGGCTGATAAATTTGTTGTTGTTATAGCTTTTGTCAACTTATTTCAACCCTATCATGGGATTTTCTTCGCAAGATTTGTGAAGATTTGTTTTAAATAGTTTTAATATAGTTAATAGTTTGATCCTGTGTTCACTTTTTTATATGTTTTAGCTGTATTTTTTTTAAAGTGGTTGTGCAATTATTTGCTATTGGACTATAATCCAGGAAACCAGGGTTCGATTCACTTTCTCAGCAACTGGAAGACATTCGGCACATAATGTGGTCTCAGCCCCAGGAACTCTGTGATAGGTTTGCTTTAGGGTCACCATAAATCAGAAATGACTTCAAGACACACAAGAACAAACCCTCCTGTCCTGATTAATAATAGTAATAATAATGAGAATGAGAATGAGAATAAGAATAAGAATAGGTTCATTTTCTTTAATTCTTCAGGCCTGACTGGATCTGGTGCTTTCAAGTACTTAACATTTAATGTAAATTAAAACCTTGTGTTTATCGCTTACTCTGAAGACATTGGCTAGAACAAAGGAAGAGGCTACTTTGTTTCTTTCATGTGCAATTTGGCAGAATACTGCTTTAATGGTCTTCTCACACACCTACAAAAAAAGGTCTAAAAACCAATTATATCTTTGCCAAAATCTGAAAATAATGTTAGGTATCAAGAATGTATCTGGGGTCAGCCCCCAAAACCCATACTGTTATTGCAGCCTTACAGTCACGTCTTCCCATCTGTCTGCTGTCTTTCAGTCTTGCACACTGTATCGCATCAAGATATCCTATTCCCATCTTCCCACTTTTCTGTTCTATGCACTACACAAATCCATTCTAGATATAGAAAACAACCTGTATAACTGCAGAGTTCACCAAAAAAAATCTCATAGCTCAAGAGCAGAATGCCTGCTTTGCATTTGAAAGAGGTTGACTCTTCCAAATTAGGTTGATTCTGCATCTCCACTCCAAGGTGTTCAGGCCATGTCTGTGGACTGCCAGTGAGAGCTGACAGCTTAATAGTTTGTCTTAGGATAAGACAGCTTTGCATTTGTGTGTTTTGTTTCTTTCCTGAATCTTCTTTGCATGCATGACAGCCTATCTCAGTAATGCTCAAGAAGATGCTCACCACATCCAATGCACAGTCTGTCCCAGAAAGATCAAGGTGACCTAGAGCATTTGGCTGAGTCAGGAAAGAAAACAAGCCCTGTAAAAGAGACAGTAGGTTTACATTTATGGTGAAGATTATGGAAATGCACCCTACCCATAAGTTCCATCAAGCTTCATAATATGATCAAAACCCATATGAATCATAATTGACTAACAAATGTATATGTAATTTCTTATCTTAGCATATAGCAAAAAATACAACACGGCAAGATATATAGAAAAATTATTATCCATGAATCTTAGACTGCATTTTCCCTTTGTTTCCTAATATACCTGCCATTCAACACATCATGCTTCATCTTCCTTCACAATCTGAGGTTGAGGTGACCTTCCAGTTTCAACGCCAACAGCCCTAACTAGAAATTTTCATGACCATGCTATTCAATGCCTTCCGATAGCTTATGAAGTCACGTTTCTACAGAAGTCTTTGGAAGTCTATAATATTTTCTTGGTATTAGTATGAAAGATAAGGACATGTAATTTATCTGAATATTTTTTCATTTTTAAAATGTTATCTTTTAAAGATTTTTTTATATATATTTACACCTTTCCTAAATTCCTAGTAGAAGAAAAATGAATATAGATTTAGGTTTGTAGGACTGGTTTAATCAGCAGCACAATCTCATGGCTGGGAAAAACCCTAAAGAAGTATTGCCAAGCAAACAGAAATTGTAAAGTTGAAGGCTTTCACGGCCGGAATCCACAGGTTGTTGTGGGTTTTCTGGGCTTTGATGCCATATTCTATTGGTATTTTCTCCTGATGTTTCTCCTGCATTTGTGGCTGGCATCTTCAGAGGATCCTCTGAAGCCCCTGTCATAAATGGAATTGCTGGATGTGTATTAGTGAATGCTAGTCAGTTCCTCAATGCCAGAGTGCTATGAAGTATCAAGTGTTAATTGTGGATTGCAACAAAGTATCTGTTTGAAGCTTATTTATATATTTCAACAGATCAAATGGTTTAAATGCTTTATTGCCCCTTGCTACAGTGTATCCAGTAAGAGGGAATAGATCACAGCGGATCAAAATGAAAGTATAAAAAGATGTTTTGGGAACAAGAAGTGTCAAAATATAAGGAAATATATTCTTCTCCAAATATGAAAGAACGGTGAACAAGTTGGGAAATTTCTAAAAGTGTAGGTGATGATCCTCTCTTGTCACAGCTTCGCACACCAAAAATTTGTATGTGCATGTATAAAATCTGTGAGCTCCATGAAGTCTCAGCAAGTTTGGACAAAGTGTGCTGTGTTGCTTATAAATACTATTGTCTACCTCAGAGTGGAGTTTGTGGATTGCAAGTTATCCATAGCATGATATCAAGCTGTTCATGCAACTGTTCAATACTGGGCATCAAGTGTGCCTCCGCAGGTGTAGTTTTAGCTTATACATAATCATAGAAACAGAGAACCTTAAAGTTCAAATTTTGAAATTCAGGAATTTAAAGCAGATATGAGAATACTCATCCAATCTATGTTTCAGATCTTCCAAGGATGGAAAGTATACTACTCTATGAGTGTCAACCAGCTTTTACAATTAAGCAGTTATTCCTGATGTTTTGGTGGAATGGTGGGATATATGTATGCTATCTAGAAGCGTTTCCAACTAGTGCAGTGGTTCTCAACCTGTGGGTCCCCAGATGTTTGTGGACTTCAGCTCCCAGAAGCCCTGAGCATTGACCATAGTGGCTGGGGCTTCTGGGAGCTGAAGTCCACGAACATCTGGGGACCCACAGGTTGAGAACCACTGAACTAGTGATTATCAGATCTATCTTGTTAACTCTGAACAGCTCATTGGAAGCCAATTGGACATCCTCAATATCCCAGGTACCTCTTGGGTAGTCACATGAGCCACCAATTAAAGCATCCTCATGAGCTCACATTGGAAGTACAGTCCTCCTTCCACATTTGCAGGTTTCACAAATTTGGTGATTCTCGTCCCTCTCAATTCTCCCATTCCTTTATAAGCTGTGCCTGGGCAAAAGGAGGGAGGGAGGGAGGGAGGGAGGGAGGGCGAATGCTCACTTGAGGGTTCTGCACTACAAAGCCTCATTAAAGTTGAGGGGGCCACCGTAAATTGTTTTGCCTTGACCTGTTTGTTACCAACACCAGGCCACCATTACAAGATTTTAAAGGCAGGTATCTAAGGTCAGTTCTGCAAAGTAGAGAATGGCACTGCTGAGTAGTATACTGCTTAGAGTGTGAACTTCTTATTCATACTCACTCCTGTGCCCTCAGTTGCCAGGCTACCTGGATTCCCGGAGAGGTCCAAGTGGCACAGAGAGGTTCTGAACATCTCATTGGTAACCAAAGAAAGGCCAAGGACATTCATTCCTGGAAAGAGAAATCATGAATACAAATTAAGAAGGAGTTGGAGATGCAAATGCTCAGGACACGGAACAGTGCCAGCCTCCTTCATTTCGGGTTGCTGCTGCATTCTGTATTCTGGCTCAGTACGTGGCAGAGAAGTAACACTTGACTTAATACAAGAAATCAGGCATACTTCCAAACAGATGGGCACAGACAAACACAGAAATCAACTAAATATCAGTAATTTGCAGTAATTGTGCCAGCAAGGACTTCCCCCTAATGTCCCTAATATGGAAGTAACTGAGGTAAGTTTCTCTGTCACAAAAAGAAAGAAGGAAAGAAAGAAAGAATGGTAGTTCAAAATGTTTCAACAAAATTTTTATTTAAAACTAACACTATGTACATACAAAATGAAGCAACAAAATCAGGTAAACCATGCTTATTGAATTTTCCATTGACCTCTTGCAAGTTTCTTTCAAAATGAATCCCAGGATAATTTTTTCTTTCTTTCAACAGCCTCTACTTTTCTCATGGTTTCAAACCATAATATGTTGTTCACATAACACTAGAGATAGTTGGTGACTTTCATGCTGTGAGTGGGAGAAAGACAATCTCCATCACAGATTAAGGAATTGTCATGTACACAGGAGACCCCAGCCCCTCCCATCTGCTGACTCATGTCTGTTACTACCTCACTGGAACCTGGCCATATTGGGAAAGGTCACTTGTGATTGGAAGAAACTTCATACTACCTGCCCCTCTGGAGATTTCCTTACATGGTCAGAAGTCTCTGGACCTTTACCCTTATATGGTCAGAAGTTTCTGGGCATTTACCTAATATGGGGTGGGTGGCTGCAATGGGTGTGTATAATGTTTACCTGGATACTGTGATTGGTGAAATAATGCTGCAATGGGTGTGTCTGATGTTTACCTGGATGCCTGGATATAAAGTCCATGCCAAGCCTTTGTTTCTCGTCCCGAACCTCATTTTGGAGAGATTTTGGCACCCTGCTATAGCAGAACTTTTCATTATTATTTTTGTACTTAATAAATTTGGCCTCTAGCCTTTGAACCAAGAAACGTCTGGTCATTTCGCCTACTTCTCAGAAAAGGCTGTCCTACTTGAGGGCGTAGAAGTGACAGCCACTAAGGTAATGAATTTCACAGAAAACTTCAGGGGAAGATCCAGCAAGATTCTGCCCTGATCTCACAGAATGGAAAACCCTGCAAGCAATTATTGCTCCTTGACTAAAGCATTATTGAAAGTGCTGGTGTGGGGATGCAATCTCTGTAAATAAAAGTTCAAGAAAAAAGAAAAAAAGAAACCCTGCTTAATTTTAATTTTTATCCCAAACTTTAAAGACTATCCAATATGGTGAACTCGATTCCCCAAACAGATTTCTTCAATATTTTCTTTAAAACCCAACTTACCACCGCACTGACATGGGACCCACCTGACATTTCAAGTGTTCTTATTGTTGTGTACCTTCAAGCCATTTCTGACCTAAGGTGACATGGAATTTTCTAGGGGCTGACAGTACGCTACATGCCCATGATCTCCCTGTTGGTTTCCAAGACTGAGCAGAGAATCAAACTCTGGTTGTAGTTCAACACTCAGACCTCTAGCTCTCAATTGTTGGGTAGTTCCAGTCAAAGAACAATTCTCTGGACTGCAGACAATCAATTTGTGACTTTTGCTCTTTGCCTCAAAATCAACATCATCCCAGGCTTTATGTGAAATAAAGCAACCATTTCCTGTGTACCTTTCTGAGTCAAGGAGGTCTTGGCAAGATTCAGACTTTGAAGGCTCTGCTGCTCAAACATTTGGCTCAAAGCAATTATGCCTAAGAAAAGAACAGAATAACCAAGGTCATCAAATCTGACTAGATGTGGGATGCAATCAGATCATGATACATCCACACTCAGTTGTGGCATTCCATAATCCTCATGTTTCATATGCATTAGTGGACGTAACATTGTCTTACGGATATGGAAATGTGACCTAATTTCCTCTTCCCATAATTTAACTTGCAGTGCTTGCCTGTTTGTTGTCATTGATATATGTGAGTGTCATTCCTCTGAGAGGAGAATGCAGTACTAGCACCCCAGGGGCTGAGCCACCCACTGCCACCAGCAATATTTTCTGGTACAGGCATTCAAAAAGACTTTTCACCACTATCGAGAGGAGGAGATGGTTCTTTTCTTATTCAAAATGCCCAGAAGCACTGCTTTTAGGTTCTCCTGGGACAGAGTAAACTCTCATCTTTTGCCCCTCATAGGAGATTGTTCCTTTTAAAATAAGAATTAAGGTACAAGTACAGACATTGACCCTTGGATAAGTCAAACCAAGGTTTTTTTTGGGGGGGGGTTGTTAATTTTTTTTTACTCTATGTGAGTATAGACAATGTTAACTGAAACAGTTATGTATTATTCATGGTATTTAATAGTGAAGTTATTTTTATATGCATTTTAGTCAATTTATGGTGACCCTATCATAGGGTTTTCTTGGATAGATATGCTCAGAAATGGCCTTTCCCTTCTTCTGAGGCTAAGAGAGTGTGATTTGTTCTAGGTCACACAGTGACCATCCATGGCTGAGCTGACTGGCTTGATTTAAAGCATGCTCTGATTTAAAGCCTGGTCTGAAATCATAATCCCTCAAACCATGTTGGTTTTCAGTGCCAAGTGGTTAAAAAAAAAGCTAACTGGTCTGCACACACTTCCTTTTTGGAAAGATGGAAGAGTAGAACTTAGGACATCTCTCTCTCAAGAGACTGTACTGCTCTTTCACTTTTCTCCTGAATAGTCACTCTTGCTTCAAGACAGATGGATTCCAGCACTACTAGGAAGCTTATCACAATAGTTGGACCCCCTTAAAAGCAAAGTGAATGTACACTTTATTGATGCATCCTTTGGAATGGATGGATGTGGTGGAATGATCACTCTAGAGAGGAGAATAGCAAATGAAAATGCTGCATGAGGAAACAGACAAAAGATTCATACTAATTGTACACTTGGAAAGCTCACTAAAAACACAAAACAGCTTTAGCAACCGCAAATTTTAAAGAGAGAAAAATGATGGTTGCATTTGGCCCCTCACTGTGTGATTCTAGTTAAGAGTGGATTGAATGCAGTAACAAATCTAATGGAACAATTATTATGGAAAATCTATTTGTATGAAATATTGCACTACCTCGGTCCTCTAGCAGATTTCTGGAGAGGTTAATTGCATTTAAGGCAGAATCTGGATGATCATGGAGTGCTTGGGCCATCGCTTGAGGAAACTCACTGCAAGGGGGGAAAAAATCCACGGAATAAGCTGTACCCAATCTCTGGAAACACGACAGGGGTCTGGAAAGTGGCTAAACAAAATTTTGTGTTTAATAGAAACCAGTTCCTCCCATGAACTATATCTCTAAAACATTATATCTCTAAAATTCAATCTCATGTTCTCTTCCAATCTCATGTTCTCTTCCAAGCTTTATGTCTAAGAATGCCATCCAAATTACAGCAGATGAAAGCTGGAACCCATTGTACTGGGATTTGCTTTCTATTGTGTGTTGCCAGGACATTCTGGAACCAGACCAACCCAGTATCAAAGAACATTACAAGTATCTGACCCCAGCCTGGAGCCTAGGATGGGATGGCAATAAACTCTGTGCTGAGTACATTCGAAGTACAGCACAACTATGGCAACTTGCTATACCCATGCCTTTTCCAACTCCGAGATTGGGAGGAAACCTGTGGGTTGTCACACTCATGCAGGGGGCTGGAAAGCACTTCCCATTTGGACATAGTGAGCAAAAGTATGGACCCTGGATGGGATCCCGTATGGCATACCACTGACTGGTAAGCAGATCTCAACCAGTAGCCCCATATTTTGAAGTTTTGCCTAATCCGTTTTCATGTTAATAACCTCATCCTTGCCCCAGTGAATTAAATGTCCATTAATTCTAGGGCTACAACGTTCTAATGAATAAATTAGTTACACCAGGGCTGAAGATAGTGGGTCTGGATCTGCCAGATAATATGCAGTAGTTTTGCAAGGACTTCTGATTCCAAACTGCTAATAAACAGCAATAAAATTTCTCTTCTACTTCCATAAACTGTACAGCTGAAAAGTTTAAGGCCTACAGTAGCCAAGTGTAGATTCTCATCTGCAGTGACCCACTATTAATATTTTACATATGACTATATTAAAGTATAATCAGTTGATTAAAACTATGGTTTTGCAGGTAGGATCAGCTCACTAGGTGACATCATTAATTCTTTTGCAAGATATTTCATTCAGTCCACCATGACTGGCCTGCATACCTCTGGGCTAGAGCACATTCAATTTTTCTATTTCAAAATAATTACTATACTAAATTCACAAGGAGAGCATCAGTGTAGCATAATGGTTAGGGTGTTGAAATGGGGATTGAGACAGCCCAGTTGAAATCCAAAAGAGCCATGAACTCCCAGGGTGATTGTGCACCACTCATTCTTTATCACACAACTGCTGTCATAAGAGTAAAGTGGCAAATTGAGCAACGACCACCAAGGGCCAGAATATTAATGTCCTTTATAAACAGATCAGACACTAGGGCCATTTGCTTACAACTTCAAACCGCAGTTTTCCAAGACCAGCTCTTCCAAAGTCACTGATCTACTGAGTACTTGAAGGATCTGCTCTAGAACATCATGATTCTGTAACGGGGGAAAATATATTGTCAAGCATTGAAAAACTGGGATCAAGTAGGAACATTACTTTAGATACTGAAAAGAATTGTCAAATAGCTCATAAATAATTATTGAACTAAGTATAGACCTCATTAATCTGTAACCTCTGTAAAATGCTAATAACCTACAATAAATACCAGGGTAATACACCAGTTTTCTTTGTTTCTCTCTCATCTTCATTTAAGCAATCCTTCCTAATCAATTCTGACTGTATTACAGCAAGAGCATAGAAAAGTGCAAGTATGCCAGATCATGCTATGTCTATCTAATAATGTTTTCTCTTTAGGCAGTGGTGGGCAGATGCTTGTTTACTGATAGGTTACTTCTGACATCTTTAATCTGTTCTATTGGCCAGTTTTATGGTGCCATTCACCTGAATTCTACTGTGTGGCTCCGTATAGACACACACACACACAATTTGCATATATCAGTGTATACATCAGTCATAAATAATAATACATATCTGACTCCATACTCTCAGCAATCATTTTGGGTTCAGCCAACAAGCTGTTAAACCTCAATCTTGTAAAACATAACAAACCACACACAGGCCTGCTGCTCTGGGACTAAGGCCACAATCTTCCATACTGTTGGAAGATTCCATACTGTTCCATACCAAGGACCCATTCACACAAGAAAATTATTGTGCTATTCCACTTTAATTGCCATGGTTCCATACTATGGAATCCTGGGGTCTGAGGATTTGTGGCCAAGAGTTCTAAATGCCTCTCTCAATCCCAGCAGTTGTCTGAAGTGTGAATGGGCTCTAGATTTTTAAATTAGTGGTAGCAAGGATGAAAATTCATTGAAAGCATACACTGCCACAGGACTCTGGCCTCTCACTAATACTCCTTCACATGTAGCTCTTTATCATTCGAACACATTTGTCAAAACTTGGAACAAACAATACCGTAGCATTTTTGTTCTCTTTTACTAACTCTGTTGCACTTACCAGTTTGCAGTCCTTACAACTAAGTCGTGTGAACCACCGATTAGAAGACAATGCAGCAACACTAAGAGCCACATCCCTGTAGCAGGTCAAAATAACAATGCAGTTATAATCAGTATCAAGAACACTATATTTTTATTTGTGATACTTTAATGTTTATCTACCCTGACTGGTTATCATGCTAAAGGAATGTTTGTTATACTTCTGACAAAGCTCCTTTGGGAGGGGAGAAATAAGGAGGGGTTTGGACGGGTGTAAAAAACTTTACAACTTTATTCCACCTATCCAGGCCCCCTTTTTTCATTATAATAAATATATTTAGCAGTTGTTGCATTGAAAGGATAGTGAGAGGGCCTGGAGAAATACAAGCCAGGATGTAATTAGTAAACAAGGTAATAAAGTTTGTGTTAGGGAAGAATGGGATTGTATTAGTGTATAGTACTGTATAGTGCTACTGTCAAATCTACTTTAGCTATCTATCCTTGTCTACAACAGAGTTAAAGCAGCAACTTCCTTATTCCTTATAGGCATGTGTATGTAGCAACACAGGGAGAAAAGGAGAGATCAGGTAAGCCTGTCTTACCAGTTATAGCATGTTAAATATATACCTAAAAATGGAAATCATAAGAAAATAAGTATCTGTTTAAATAAAAATTTAATCATCCCTGGATGTATTTTGGAAGAAGCTTCAGTAACTGAGGTGCATCTCTGTTAAATAACTCTACACATGAGCCCTCCTGACAGGCCATTGTCCTAAAGACCTCCTACTTCTCCAGCAACCATTTGTTCCTCGTGGCCAAGAGACATGGAATGAGAATATGGGCTATTCCACCAGTTCTGTTGAAAGACTAAACTGTTTTCCTATTTCTTTCCCATTCCCTTTTCCTTCTTTCCTTCTTTCTTGTGCCTTTCCAGATTGTTAAATGTCAGACAAGAATTATCTCCTTTTTACTCAATATGTAAACAATTCCTGGAACCTATGTCCCCGCTGGAGGAGGAGGAAGGTGAAAAGACTTTACACTCTTCATGATTTTATTTAGGCCCAAAATATTTCACAGAAACATTAACAAAAGAAAACAGAAAACATGAAAATAGTAGAGTTAAAATACAGACCTCAAAACAGGCAAAAAGCAATTCAATATTTCACAGTTATCAGGCATTGTTGACTAGAATTTTGGTTCATCAGTGATACAGATTCTATTCAAGAACTTAGGAACTTGTGAGGTGTCAGTAAAGTATGTGGGCTATTTTATTGGTGCCATTCTGATTCCATCTATGGTAATTTAATGCAAAGATCATATTAGTTGTTTGGAACTGCTCCCAGAAGACCTATCCCTACAGATCCCTAGTTCTCTTTTCTCCAGAAACTCTGACTCTGTGATTTCTCCCTTGTGCTGACTTTTGTGTGCTTGCTACACCAGTACAGTGCAGACTCACTGGCTTGGCAGGTGGTTGAAATCCAGTAAGTTGAACTCCTTGCATTCCTGGTTGTGATAAATATTATCCACATCCTGCAAATGAAACAGATTGGCATATTGTGGGGTGGAGAGACATCATCTGACATTAATAAAGAAGCCAACCGGAGTGCAGCATTCTCCGGCCTTTCTAAGGACTCCTTTGCTGTTTCTCTATTATTATTTTTTTTAAAAAAACACTGTTTACAGAGAAGATCAGCCATCCTGGTTATCATGATGAATTTTGCTGGCATTATCCTATCATCATTTTTGAAAAACTTTTTTTTTCAAAACAGCAAGAAAAAAATATAAAGACTAATTGAAAATATCTTTACATTACAAAAGAATATCAATAATAAACATTGTTGGAGGTCAACTGCTGTTGGCCAATTTGGAACAGAGTATTTGAGTACCCCAGACCTGTCTCTGTGGGCTTAATGTGGACTAGCAAATGTGCCAATTGCTACCACATGTCTTTGGTTTGCTTCCAAGGAGCTTTCCCATGTGCTGAACTTATTTAGGGGCTGGGTTCAGTAACCTGTATAATTCTTTTAAGGTTTGGATGAACAGTGAAGCAGTTTCACCATCCTAGTGACCTGGGAGACACTGATCTCCACCAGAATTGAAAACCAAACATAATGCTTCCTGAGTAAAACTCACATTTCTCAAAAAGAAAAAAAAGCACTCCACATATTCACAAGTTTCTTTATGCTTCTTGTTCATCTGTGAATGACTAGTCTGTGAATGACCCTTCGTTCCTGCCTTACCCACTGGATATCCTCTTCAAACGGGAGGCCACTGTAATCACAGAGGGCAGCATATGTCTCTGAAAACCCATCTATAAACAAAAGAAATTAGTGAATAAAAACAGAAGGGGATGGGGAAACTCATGAGATGAAAGTAGCATTTACAGATAGAACACAAATTTCCAAAAAAAAAAAATTAAAAAAAATCAGTGTACAGTTTAAACCAGGAAAGTAGATTAAATCCTCATTTCATCCTCATGAGTTAATGCATAAGAAGCACTTTTGAGCTCCTGCTCTTTTCATTTGTAAACTAGGAATCATAGAAGACTGCCTCATACTGCTAACCATTATGCCTTAAAAAGCACCACTGCTGAAACCATTCTGATGAAATGGTGATGGTCATTAGGTCACTAGTTTTTAGGTCAATAGTTGACCAATATCTGTTAGAGTATAATGCACAACAAGCCTTGCATTATACTCTAACAGATATTGAGGATAGAGAAAATGGAAATTTAGCCTCAGGGAGTGGTAATGCTCACCTATCTGAGTCTCTTAGTGAGACTCAAGAAGATGCTCTGAACTACAAAACATGATAGAAACGCTCCACATAATAATTCAATGAAGTTCATATTGCTGATATTGCTTCAAGTCATCTCCAACTTATGACAGCACAAAGGGGAACCTATCACAGGGTTTTCTGGGGCTGAGAGTGTGTGACACACCCAAGGTCATCCAGTTGGTTTCCATGACCAAGTGAGGAATTCAATACTGTTCTCCAGGGTCATAGTCAAACCACATGCTGGTTCCAATGTATAAGAAATTACATAAAAAGATAGACTAATGATACAACAAATAACAATAGAAAACAAATAGTAACACAATAACAACATTTCAAAAAACTTCCCAACTTCTTACACAGGTCTAACTAACTATACTCCTTAGATTATTAACTATCCATATCTTGCTCTAAATATAAACACTTGTAATTGCCCTATCTCCTATTTTGTGGAATGCATTGTAAAATGTTTCCAATTCTTCAAAAATATTCTATAGATTTGGCAATTTACTGTATTAGTATTTCTTTGCATACAGCATTCTTCAATTTTAACAAATTAAAATTCTGTATTCTCTCTCATTTTTATCTTCCATATCTTAAAATTCAGTTCTTAAAAATTCAGAATTGGAAGTACCTTTTTTTCCCCTCTTGCCTTGGACAATGGGTTAATCAAAAGCAGTAAAATATCAACTTAAACCATTGCTCAAGGATGTATTCTTTCATCTATTTCAGAGTGCTTTAATTGCTCTGCCCCACTGATCCTGGTACAATTTGGCTCAAGTTTGTTTCCACTACCACATTAATATGTAGGAATGGAATAATGGGATCAGAAGAAAGAGAAAATAAGAAAGGGATAATGAGAGAAAGAGAGATTACCACATGGGCCTTGGTTTTCCATCAGTAGTTTTTCCATATAATAAATTATCTCTTGAATTTTCTCAAGGAGGCTGGGGGATGCATTTTGGAGTACATTTCTTTAATATAAAGAAAAACAGCAGAACTGTCATGTTTAAAAAGACAACAGCAAAATTTTGAAGAGAGCAGTATTTATTAAATCTTATGAAGAAAGCTTTCACCTTATAGTTTCTTCCTTAACTATCTGGGAGAAGACTCTAGAAGGAAGAATTCTGTAAGGTCTTGCAGATTGAGGCCCTGGTGGGTTATTGCCCTGCAGGGTACATTCCTGGTTTTGCCATCCATTAAATCAGTGATTCATAAACTTTCTGATGTGAGGGAACAACAGTTTTAACTGCAGGCTGCCAGGAAATGGTGCCATATAGGTAATCACTGACTGCAACTGTTTCTTTCTTTTTTGACAACTCTGCAGAGTCCAGCAGTAGATGGTGCCTGGCCCGTGGACACTGGCCCATGGACCACCATTTTGAGCACCACTGTTTTATGGTGGAGCAGGAATGATGCAGACCTTCATTTCTTGTTGGATTGCAAGTGGTAGCATTTCTCACCATTGCTATAATTGCTACAGTTCAAAGGGACTTGCAGTTAGACAAAATCTGGGGCTGTATGTTTTCTACTCCTATTTACTTTTCCTCTGTACTTTGAATGACATCAGAAAAAAAACAGTAAAAATAATCAGCCTGCATGTCTAGATGTCTAGGGCAACATGATCCTGAATCATGTTTGTATCAAGCATGGACAGATATGGTCTTCTATATGTCTTTGGACGGTGACTCATATACCTTCACCACTTAATACATCAGCTAGGGATGATGGAAGCTGCAGTCCTAAAATATCTGGAGACACATATTTGCCAACCCCTTCCTTCCTTACAGGAAATTTACCTGTGGTGCATTGTTTCATGGAGGTATAATGAGTGGAAAACATAACACAGCAAATATTGATTAACTACAATCTCATGAAGTCTAGCCAATATAGAGAGAGGTGAGGGATCATAGGGACAATCCAATAAGATCTGATCACAATATATCATCCTGATCTATATGACAAGACAAAATACTTTTTTTTTCTGCAACAGACTAACATTGCTATTTACTATCTTATTTAACATGAGCTTAATTTTTACTTATGTCAACCCCCTATGAATTAAAGACCCACTGTCATCAACCACAGAGCCACAGTCATCAACAGCCCTGCTAAGGTACTCCAGGGACCTGTGACTGCCATAACTGAATCACAGAATCATAGAATCATAGAGTTGGAAGAGACCCCAGGGGCCATCGAGTCCAACCCCTTGCTATGCAGGAACACCCATCAAAGCATTCCCAACAGATGGCCATCCAGACTCTGCTTAAAAACCTCCAAAGCAGGAGACTCTACCACACTTCGATGTTACCCCACTGGTATACCCTATCCTGGGGACTATACATTTGATATCAGATATGCCCACCATGCCAGAGAGGTTGCCTGGATGGACAAATAGGCAAAGAGGTCGAATGACCGAGAACTAGGTCAGGCCAGAAAAATCCCCAGTCACATAGCCTAAGGTAGTGGTTCTCAACCTGTGGGTCCCCAGATGTTTGTGGACTTCAGCTCCCAGAAGCCCAAGCCACTATGGTCAATGTTCAGGGCTTCTGGGAGCTGAAGTCCAGAAACATCTGGGGACCCACAGGTTGAGAACCACTGGCCTAAGGAGACCTAAAGCTGTACAAATCCATGAAGACAAAGGGTCCTCAGCCAAGAGGAGCCAACTTGAGGGGATTACGTGTTTTCCCCAGGTTGAGCAACTGTGACTCCAGAAAAATCCTACAAGGTGAGGTCCATCTACATAAATTTACACTGCAACCCTTCGCAACCGAAACCCTGAAACATTTGCAACATAGCATAGATTCATCACGCAAACCAAGTGGCCATTGTTTGGCATTCCTTCCTTTGCTGTGACCATTGTTCTCCCTGGGAGAGGGTCTGCCCTCGAGGTATGTTCTCCCTACAAGTAGTCCTAGTTTTTGAGAGTCTCTTCAGAGAACTCCCCGCCATGCTAGCAGACCGGCACTCTGTTAATCGAGTGATCTCCTCGCCATCTCTCTGCTGAGCTCTGTTTGTCTCGCCGCTTCCTGGACCGAAGACTTCAGGAAAGGTGCAGTATTACTGTCTCTACAATCCTTTGCTAGACCCTCTATCCAGTTTTCACCTCTTTTCTTTCTCAATAAGGCCTTGTGTGCATGAGTGAGTGAGTGCGTCGGTGTGTGAGAACATTTTCATTCAATAAAATCCATTTATTTGAGACGTCTGTCTGGCTTTTTGGCTTGGCCTGACCCTGTAAAAGTTGGGTAAAAGATCCTCCTGGGTTACTCTGCCCCTTGTTTTGCTATTGCTTGTGCTCCGCTAATTTCCCCAACCTTTATAACTTGGAGCACAGAACCCTGAGAAGTCAGGGTAAGAGAGTGGTGGAGTAACGTGGGCAACCCCAGCACCCCTAATCTGAGTGGAAGTCATGATCCATTCAGAGTAGGTTGGTGTTGACGTTGGGAACTGCCAACTGAAAGCCTAGAGTGTTAGGAACACATGTGTATGCGATTTTGGAGTGACTGAGCCACAGGGCTACTATTGGGGTTGGGAATCTTTCCCCCTTTTTATGGTTTGTGTATGGCAGCCGTCCCTACGTGATCACTAGTGTAGCAGTGAATCACAACAGATCGCAAGGGCTGTACACAAGCTGTCCGGGGAATCTCTCTCTAACTTGGGGACTATTGTGGGTTGGGATCCTGAATGCTAGGTGTTAGGCCAGCTTAGCCCACGCACACACACTGGTTAGAGTAGGTACACACGACTGTAGGGAAGGTCTAGATATAAAGTGGGTGGTGAATCCCGTACTGTAGAAACACGTGGGTGGTGAGCCCCATAACGGCAGGAGCCTGGGTGGTGAATCCTGAACTGCCAGGAAGTGTAGGTGTGGGTGGTGATTCCCAGCCTGAATCAGGGTTTTTAGAAGTTTTCCCCAAGGTAGAGGAAGGTGCCCCTCACCTGAAAAACTAACTTAGGGATGATTCAGTTTGGTTCCTCTCCCCCTTCCCGTGCTGCTTGGCCAGGCAGCACTGTAAGTTCCGCTGAGTTCATGCCCCCCCTTCATTGCTAGGTGGAGTCTAGGTGGAGGTTTTCCCTACAGGATCAGGGTGATCCTCCCAGTCCCTGAATCATACCCCTGTCCTTTTGCCCTAAGCTGTCGGGATGGAAGTCCAGGCTTAGACCAGCAAAAGAGACACTTTGGGTGGCTCATAGCTAGGTTCCTTATCCCCCCTTTCCTAGAAGAGTTCTGTAGTGTCTGTCTTCCTAAAAATCCTCCAGGGATCGAGGTGATCCTTCCCATCCCTACGAGCTTGGTCCCAATTGTTAGTTTTGGGCAGCTGTACTTTGGTTCCCAGACCTCCTTCCCTGAGGAAGTTCCAGAGAGTTCGTATCCCCAGAATCCCCCAGAGATCTTGTTGATCCTCCCTGTCACTACAGGCCTGGTCCCATTCGAGTTAGTGGTAACAGAAGCTTTGAGAACTGGCATGGAGGTTAAGAATCTCATGCAGGAGGAGAAGGTAGCCGGAAAGCTGGTCCTCTGTAAAGGGAAATGCCCTTGGAAGGATTCTAGTTTCCAGATTCCCAACCCCTTTTCCACCCTGCAGGAGGCTTACCTCCAGGCTAGAACTGCAAAGACCCTTTACGGGCCTTCCAAGGATGCCCTTGCGTCATGGGGACTTTGACTCATTGTGTGGGATGCCTCGACTGCCCTCATGGCTGCCAAAGCCCAGATCGAGGAAATGGCTAAGGAGATTGCCCAGCTTCAAGCCGAGAACAAGGTGGCATGGGCGGACAAATTAACATTTGTATCTGTCATGCAGACCACAAGCCAAAAGCTTAGTGAGATGACCCACCAAGCCCAGACTTGGAAAGAGCAGGCTGAAGAACTAGCTCAATCAAAAACTTCCACCAAATTCATGGCAAAGCAGTTCAAAGAGCTGAAAGAGGTGGTCAGCCACACAGCTTGCCATCAAAGGGTAGAGGAGTTGGAGAAGGAATTGCAAACTTGGCAGGTGGTCATTTTGGCAGTCTGCCTAGAGTTCCTCCCTTCGCTCCCCATTGCCGCCCTCAGGGAACTGCTGCCTGAGAACACAATGGCGACCCACTCCTGCAACCTGGACTGGGTTGATAGTAGCGCCATTCACCCAGTTGAGACCCGGTCTGTGACCAGGAGAAGGGTGACCCCTCGGGAAGATGAGGCAGAGGAGGAGACCCATGAGAGAGAGACCAGGATCCTCCAGAAAGCCACTGAGGCCAAGGCGATCACAGATCAACTTGGCCCCCTTAATAAGAACACTGGAATCATGTAGCTGAATGCAATCATCCATTCACACCCCACAGCCAACAGTCAGGATCTGACTCAACTAGCCTGGTTGTGCATGTCCCCCTCTGAGCTGCCTATCCTAGAATCAGCCGTTGCCGCTCGAGGATTGGTGAGGCTGGATGCCCTTGCATGGATGAGGGAGATCATCAAGATCCTGTGGCCTGGACAGACTGCAGGAGTCCTGCATGTAATGGAACAGCAGGGACCCAAAGAGAATCCTGAGGTTTATATAGCCAGGAAGCAGCTTCTGGCTATGCTGGTCGAGAAGGTTCAGATGATGCAGGGGAATTGGGACTTCAACAACGTGGAGTTCAAGATGCTCCTTTATGGAGGCTTGAACCACGAAACTAAGATAGCCCTGGGACTTGTCAACCCTGAGACCATGACATGAAACAATTTCGGCACTAATCTCCACAGAGTCTCAGATCTTCTCTGTGAGACTGGAGCCTTGAAGTCCTCCCAGAGGCCCCATAGGAGGGAACAAGGGAACTGGGAGCCCATACAGGAGGTAACATACTCCAATTATGGGCTCCATTCCCAACACAGAAAGTTGGCCCCCTCTTTGGCACCCAAGGGGAACTGGAATGCCTGTCCCCCTCCAGAGCAGGACTCCAAGACTAGACAGGTCTCTTGGCAAGCCAGGGACTCCCGAGGTCTGCCCAATAGAGCAGGGAACCCTGCACACCAGCCTCAGGTTCCCCGGTCTACCCCGGACACCAATGCCCCTCGGGAGCAGTCCAGAGGGTATGACCCCATGAAACAGACATACTCGGGGGAGAGAGTGAAGCTCTGGGGAGCCCTGAGAAAGCTTGGGCTCAACATGAATCAGTTTGATCAGTGGCCAACCTCTGAGCTCCTCGACGCCCTGATCAAACAATCACAGCTGGGAGGAGCACAGCCTGTGGATGCTGTAACCAATGGCCCTCCACCCACTGGGCACTACCCCAATTTAGAAGTGCTAAAATAGGAGTACCTTCAGTCCAAGAACCTCTCCAAGGACGTCATAGCTCAGCTGATGCCAGACAGATGGGGAAGATTCTGGGTGAAGGCAGGCATTGGGGCCAACAGGAGCAAGACTCCTGCCACCTTGCTTGTAGACTCTGGGGCAGCGCTAAATGTGCTGCACCCTAAATTAGTGAGGCACAGTAATCCCACTCCTGACACTATCCATTTGACCGGGTACAGTGGCAGGGGGGACACCATGCCAAGGTATGGACGGACATTTCTCTGTCCATAGGGGATTTCCGGTCCAACTTGGAGGCTTGTGAAAATTGGAGAGAGGATGAAGGCCTTTTGGACATCGGCTTCCTCCAAGGTAACAAGCTCATGGTGGACTATGCGAACAGTCTCCTATGGAAACTAGATCAGGGCCCCCTTGAGATCTTGGCTGTCCATCACTGTGCGGCCATCAAGGCGCCCACCCCAATGCACAACCTGACTAGTGACCCCTGGGTGCAAGATTTTCCTGAGGTGCAGATACAGGATAAGACAGAGTGTGGGAAGGTAAAAGATGCTTGTGTCCTAATCAAGGGTAGAGATCTGCCACTCCAGAAGCGGTATAAATACCTGGCCAAGGCAGAGGAAGGCATAGGAAAGACCATTGAGGGGCTCCTCAAATGGGACATTGTCACCCCTATGCAATCCATCTGCGATGAGCCCTTATGGCCTGTTCTGAAGGTCGATGGAAAAACTTGGAGGATGACAGTGGATTTCTGTGCTCCAAATGCCACCACTCCCGCAGTGGCCCCAGTAGTAGCCAAATACAATGAAATCCTGTCAGCCATTGCAGCCAGTGCCAGATATTACAGCGTAATGGATTTGGCCAATGCATTCCACTCTGTATCACTGCATGAAGCATGCTGGTATAAATTTGCCTCCACGTTTCGGGGGCAACAGTACATTTTCAAGTGGACCCCCCAGGGATTCCACTCAAGTCCCAGCATCTGCCATGCACACGTAGTCAAGATGTGGGATAGGCTGCAGCCAGCCTCACAATCCCATGTCTTGTCCTACATGGATGACATTCTAGTACACTCTGACTCAGAACAGAAGACTAGGGAGATTAACCCAAGAGGTTTTGGGACTCTTGAGGGACAAAGGTTTCAAGGCTAACCAGAAGAAGGCTCAGCTAGCCTCCACTGAGGTCAAATACTTAGGACTCTGCTTGGGAGCTGAGACTCCAGACTCCCAGCGAGTAGAGGTAATCACCAAACTGCCAGCACCCACTGACAAGCACTCCCTGCATTTGCTCCTGGGAACGTTCAACTTTTCTCGAGACTTCATTGAGTCCTTTGCCGCCAAGGCAAGACCTTTGTATGCTCTCTTGAAAAAGAACGCCCAGGGGGAATGGGGTCCTGCACAGCAGCAAGCATTCGCTCACTTAAAAGAAGATCTGATGAAGGTACCCACACTAGCTCACCCAAATATGTCCAAGCCCTTCTTTATTCAGTTAGCCACCTCTGACAGGAGTATCAGGGCAGTTCTCTCACAACTTTTGAATGGCACTTAATGCATCATCGCTTATGACTCCCGAAATTTGAATCCACATGAAATGAAATTCTGTCTGTGTGAAAAAACGTGCGTCACACTGATCTGGGTGTTAACACACTGCAAATTCATTATAGAAGGCACCCGTGTGATTGTCCAGATGCACTCACATGCCCTTTAAGTATATTTTGTCAGGGAAAGTCCAGAACGGCCAGGTGTCCAATGCCAGGATAGCCAAATGGACTCTCTCCTTGGTATCATGTGGGGTGGACTTCCAAAAACAGCCACAAGAACCACCAGCTCCATATGGCTTAATTGTTGCCGGAGCCACGCGTGAGTGCCCTCTATAAAGACTGTAGATTGGACAGCTGAGTGAGGAGCCTCTCTTGAAGAGGCACAGTTGCAAGCGTTCATCTGCTGGTTCTGCGACGAATCCTCCATGTATGTGGATGGGAGCCCTAGGACTGGCTTCAGAGTGATCCGCATGTCAGACTCCTTCTTCCTTCAAGGGAAAGCCAGGCCTCACTCCAGCCAAGCAGCCGTAGTAGAAGCTCTACGTGCTATACTGGAGCATGAGCCGCTTGACTGTCCCCAGGCCATCTATGCAGATTCGGACTGGATAGCCAAAGCTGCGAATGTGTGGCTCCCGATTTGGCTCCAAAATGACCTAAAGACTTTACATGGGAAGCCCATCGCCCATTTGGAGAAGTGGGTCTGAATTGCTGCGCAAATTCAGGACTGAACTGCTCCGACATGGGTTGCTCATGTCAAAGGGCACCAAAAGAGCGCTTCTGCCACGTGCCTCTGGAAGAACAGAGCAGATGCCTTGGCCAGAGAAGCCAGTCTACAGGACGATGGAGTTCCCACAGCTCCCATCAAC